>QOCX01000054.1:89983-216538 GCA_005959815.1 Sarcophaga bullata
GCTCTTGTCATACTTTTATGCTCATTAATTTCCTTTTTATACTTAAAAATATAAATTTTCTTTATTCTCTGCACCCCCTTCTTTACTTATGTTTTCATTTCAAACCTCCAGAGTTACTGGAGTAAACACAAACTAACAAAAGAAAGTGAAATTCATGAGTCTTTCACATTTAATTGTTATTTGACATACAAACTCATTTAATGCACACACACACACACAACCGCATACCCAACAGACAGCCTTTGTTTTTTACTCACGCTCTCTCTCTCTCTCTCTCTCATTCCCTTTTCCTCATAATTATTTACTGAGTAACAAGTAAGCCACAAAAAGACATGTTTAATCATCATAATTCCTGCTTAAAGTTAATTGTTCTTTAAGCTTTTATATGTCACTACAAAAACAGAGAGAGAGAGAGAGAGACACAGAGAGAGAGGCGCAGAAAAGAGGGAATGAAGAAAACTCTCGCCCACTCATACAACAGCAATTCATAATTTTACCAAAAAGCTTGCCACACATACAAATGCTTGGTGTAAGTAACAATGAAAAGAAGAAAACAAAAAAATTTTTCTTTCTTTTTTGTTCCTTCATTCTCCTAACCTCTCTTTTAAATATTACGTATACGCACACAAGAGAAAGAAAGAGAGTACTTGCTTGCATGTGAACATGTGTCATCACATTATTTACTGTAACCAGAGGTGGTAGTAGTGAATTAACGAAAAATGAAGAATAAAGAACAGGGGAGCATATAGATGTGCAGCCATAAAAATTAAAAAATAGTTTGAAAGCAACTGAACAAAAAAGGAAACTGTAATACAAATGCAATGATCTTTAATTTTTTTTTTTTATTTTCATTTCTTCCTTTAAAAAGATTTTCCTTTAAAGATGATGACGTTTATGGGAACGTTATTATTTGGAGAGCTTTATGATCAGACTGTATAATAGCCAATCAGTTATAATTATCAGTTATGTATGTATGAATGTATGTATGTATGTATGAATGTATGTATGTATGTATGTATGTATGTATGTATGTATGTATGTATGTTTGTATGTATGAGTTATATCATATGATAAAGGACACTATGCGCTGACAATAATAATCAATAGAAACACAAAATCTTCATATTTTTTTTAAAAACACAAACACTGCGTGCGTGTACATTTCGTGACGGAAATATGCCCGATTCGAGGGCTTAAATGGTAACAAAAGTAAACTGAAAAACTTCAAATTCATTTTCTGTATGTCTCAGCTGAAATCTAAACTTTACACAAAGACACTATGTTGCTACACTAACCCGCACTGGTACGTATCCTTCCCTTAAGTATCAATCGTAAGAAAATTTACTAGTCCTTGCCCAGTTGATTTTTTCAGAGGTCTATCTTTTTAACGTGTTTCTCATTCACTTTTTTTGTACATTGCGAGCTGTATTTCGATGATAACTTGACGTTAATATTGGCGGTTATCATGCAGAGAATTTTATTTTCTCTCAGAATTTTTGTCAGAAAACTGCAGAGAGGAAGTCGCCGAAGACATATTTTTTCATATTTCGTTTTGTTCCATATGTCTGAGCTGGGGTTTAAATCACGGCTAATACACCAACACACTATCTACTAAACTACCGCTTATAAGCGATCACCCTGTGGAACATGAGCGTCTTCGCCGACGAACTTATTGTTTGAAAAATCAGCGACGAAAACTTGTTGCTCTAACTAGTCAGGGTTACTGCCTAGCTTCTCACACCACTCATTTTGTGTATTTTAATTTTATACATGAGTGGCGGGACCTGCAGTTTAAAGTCGACTCTGAACGGCAGATTTTTTTGGGAAACTTTTCATGGCAATTTTATTTACTCTCAGATTTTTTACCAGAAATCTGCTGAGAGGTATTCGCCGAAGAAATATTTTTTTTTTCATATTTCGTTCCGATGGCTGACATGGATTTTGAACCGTGGCCTTACGTCTACTAAGCCAACACACTACCTACTAGAACTACGGCGACTAAGGCATATATCTACAGCCCTGAGTACATCTGTAACGGTTCCAGCCCTTTTTAATTTCTTTATAATCTCGCCAATTTCTACCACAGTGCCTTGACTAAGATGCCCATGTAAAGCACGCAAGTGGCCACATTTTTAGTTGTTAAACGATTGAATGTTTGCATAAATATATTTCAAGTATTTTCAATTGATTTCAAGGGTAATGCTTAACACTATAACAATAGCCTGGTACTTATTTATTTATCCACTTACTGTACCAGTTTTAATGTACATTACAGTTATGAAGTTTTCATACATTTTTAACAAATTGCGAAAATGTCTGCATTTCGCCTCTCTATTGCAATTGCTGTTTTTGTTGGTGCATATCTTAGAATTTTTTTTTTTTTTTATTTTTCCAAAAACAATTATTTCAGCGATTGGCTCAAAGCCATTCAGAGAAAATATTTCCAAACAAATTAATCGCTCAAATGTAACACCACAATTTACATAAACAACCAAAACACATAAGCTGATCAATGACTGTTATTTAGACAGACAAAGGAATTTAAAATCGAAACTGATACTTACATAGATTGGCAATGACCATTGAATTCAGTATGAAATACGCATGTGGTGGTATATGTGGCAGTGTTGTCATATGGCAGGACCAAATAAAAGTTCTTGAAAAATTTTAAACAACTTGCCAATAATGGAAATTTGTTTGTTTGTATCAATTAAAAAAGGAAGACAAATAAATAATTTTGTTTTGATGTTCAAGTTTTATGGCAAAGGATCTCAAGAAAGTTTTGCACGCCTGCCTTTGGAAACATTTTAGGACAACAAGGTTGTGAAGTAGAGAAATTTTTTATAAGAAAATTGCTTTTAAAAGCAGGTACACGATACATTTTTATTGAAAAACGAGAAGAATAATTTAAAAATAAAAATATTTTTATAAGGACTCATAAAGCTTTACAACTACCTACGTTAAGTTAAAAAAAAAAAAATTTTTTTTTTGTTTTAAAAAACTTTTCCTCAATTATTTCACTTATTGAGCCTTAACAATTTGTACTTCACATATAGGAATTATTTTCTCATCCTTTCTTTGTATTTTGTGGCAGTTTACTTGAAAGGTTTTAATGGCATGAACAAGGTAAAGTTATAAATCATTTTCTCCCCTGAATGATATGCAAAATAAAGTGAAAACAATTACGAACATGATGTTGAAATATTTTCACATTCTTTTGGTATTTTTTTTTTCAAATTTATTTTTCATTTTATTTGTAATCTTTTGCATTGAAAAAAAAAAAGAAAGAAAACAATTATTAATAAAACTTGTTTACATAAAATCCTAAAAAAGGTTGAAATCGTTTAGACAAAGTGAGTTAAAAGCTTCTTAATTGGAATTGCTTTGAAATTTATTTTTTATGTTCCATTTATCGGTCCTTTAAGGAACCTTCTGCCACATCAGCTTCATATTTCTTTGCTTTTCATTTCATTGACATTCATCAAGTTTTTTTTTTAAAAGCAAAACAGGTTATTGGTTAAATACAGCAAATTCTAGAATAATAGGGTTGCCAAGTGTCCTTGCCTAGAATTACCTAGCATTGAATGTTGTAGAACCCACAACCTATGCTTTCCAAATATGAGAAATCTAAAGAATCCTAAAAAGTATATTCCACTGGCTTCTAACGTTAGAGATGTTGGATGAGTAACTCAAATCTGATCCTAGATTCATTCATTGCATCAATTAGTCAGTGACATAAGTGGCATATAAACTGCAACTGCAATACCATTGCAGTCATCAGATATTTGTCAGTTAATTCCTGATAAAATTTAAAAAGGACGACGAATTAATTTGACTTTGAAACTGTCGATGGTAGCCTATTTGCGTGATTTCAGGAGCAAATAGGAAAAGAGGATTTTCGTATAAATCATCCTCCATATTTGCCTTTTTCAGGATTTAACTGACAATTTTTTATTTTCAAAGTTTCGGAAATGGAAAGGCTTGGTGGAAAGCAACTTGACTTCAAATAAATTCCTAAGGAAAGTAACTATCTTAGAAGCCGAAGGAGCATTAGCCAAAGCACATAGAGCTACAAGGAGATCATGTTGTAAAATAAAATGAATTCTTTGCTAAAAAAAAATTTGTGTTCTATTCGAAAAGTCATTCGCTTATTGAGCCATCACTGACTTAACTGAATTGACCAATACAACGCTTTAGTCAGGATTACCATCTAGCTTCTCACAGCACCCATGTTGTGTATACTAATTTTATCTACAAATGGTGGGGCCTATAGTTTAAAGTTGACTTCGAAAAATAGGTTTTTGAGAAAGTTTTCAAGGCAAATTTATTGACTCTCAGATGTTTTGCCATAAGACTGCTGAGAATAAATTGTTGTTCTAAGTCAGATGTTCCTCGTTGCATGTTTTTTTTTTTTTTTTCGATAAAGAAGAGTAATAAAGAATATTAATGGCTGCGAGGATATAAAGGTTGACATTAGGCTTCCCAGTAGATGTTTGGAAAGTGCACTAATTTGTAAGGACAGGGATAGTGGACAGGGATATTCCCTTTCAGAAAACCAGAAGCCTTTCCTTTAGCCAAATTAGTTACTTTTTAAAGGAAATTTATGGGGAATGTGCTACGCTGTTCAAGCGAATATTTGCAGCACAAAATAGGATTTTTAAAATATAGTATAACATCCTAGGCGCCGTAGTGTAGTAGGTAGTGTATTGGCTTATTAGACTTATGGTCGGTCATCTTCAACGAAACGAAATATGAAAAAAAAAATTCTTTCAGCAACTGCCTCTCAGCAGATTTCTGGTAAAAACTCCGACAGTAAATAAAATTGCCATGAAAAATTTTCCCAAAAAATCTGTCGTCTCCAGTTAACTTTAAACTGTAGGTCCCGCCATTTATGTATAAAATTAACACACACAACGTAAGTGGTGTGAGAAGCTAGTCCGTAAGCCTAACTAAAGGATTGTTATAACGTACGTATGTATGTAATACAGTATCATTAATCCTATCTGTCACATTATCAATCCCATTTTTTTTCAACTGCCAACAATTACTTTTTCCATGATAAGAAAAGATAAGAAATCTCTCAAAAATCTTTAACGTAAAATTAATGAAATCAAATCCAAATAGATTGTAACTTTCAATATTGCTCTACTTGCATATACACGCTCTCTCTCTCTCTCTCTCTTTCTCTCTCTCTCTCTCTGTCGAAAAAGCATAAACTCATTGAGTTCTTAATAAATAGTTTAAGCTCTACACAAAGTACATTGAAAACATCTCTCAGGGATTAAATTGCAGAAGAAAGCAAAAAACGAAAAAACGAAAAATATTTTAAGCAACAACAACAATTTTTTTGTATTATTTTCAAAATATTTCCGATTTTCAATTTTTATTTTGCCTGCGAAACTAAAAACAAAAGGGAAAACACAACACAACATAACACAACAGAACAGAACGAAACAGAACAGAACAGAAGAAAACACAATGCATAACGAAACGAAATCGTAACATTCTTATTATTTTGTTAAAATATTTTTCGTAGAAAATCTATTCAAGATTCTTAGAAACTTCCACAAACACAACAAGCACACAAACACAACAATACATCAGGGATACATCCACAACTCGTAAATAGACACTCTCTTATGCACGAAAGGCAAGGCAAGGCAAGGCAAGGCAAGGCAATACAAGAGTAGTGCAATGAAGAAAATCCTTTATATTACGAAACTATTTACTTCGTGTTACATGATTGCATTAGAGCAGCACAGTACATATACATTCACTATACATATACATACACTCAGGCATACATAGAAAGACTATAAAAAAATTTAAGGACTTTCTATTTCAAAAACATGAAACTATCAAACAGAGAGAAAAGTACGTGTTTTATAAAGAATTTTTAAGTCGATTGCCCTACAGTGGTATGTGAAGGCAAAAACTTGAGGATTTTTGGCAAGTCATTGTTAGGGAAAATATGGAGGAAATGGAAAATTTTTCTTTTTGATATCTTGGAGAGGAGGATAATAACTTACGAAAAGAAGGATTTTTCAATGAATCGAAATTTAAAAATGGTGTTCTAACCTTCTGCTGCAAAGGACTATTTTTTGTTTTTACAATTGAGACCAAAACTGCCAGCCGACAACCACTTACCGCAGTCCATTTTGTTAAAATTCGATACCAAAATTGTAGCAGGAAGTAAAGAGGCAGAATTGAGTATTAAAAATAGAATGTAGGCGCTGGTAATAGGAAGAAATGTGCATCAAAATTGCAACCTTTTTAGGTAAGACTGACAGTCGATCCAATTCTACACAATTTAGATGCCCAGCGCCATTGTGATAGCACGAGACCCCAGTTAAATATTTACTTTCAATAGAACACACAACCTGTGCTCGTTATGAAATTAAAATATGAGAATTCATTCTACGATACGCCAGTTAAGCGGGTATTTTCCGAGGAACCCACAACATGTGCTTTTATACTATGAGACGCGGTTTAAAAAAGTTATTTTCAGTATAACCCACAACCTCTGCTTTCTTACTATGAGACGCCAGTTCAAAATGGTATTTTCAGCAGATCTCACAACGTGTGCTTTCCAAATATGAGAAATCTAAAGGATCCTTGAAAGTATATTCAACAGTCGCCGGATGTCTAGTAGCGAGAATAGGCATATAACGTTAGAGATGTTCTATATCCTCCACTTCATCCTCATATCCACAGTTACGACGGTAGTCGCTATACCCTACGTAGTTGTTATGTCCTATATGAGAGAATATCCGATTAGAACAGACACAAGTAGGTCCATCGAGAGGGAACTGCCGGTTTCATCTGGAGCTGGGTTTGTTTCAAACCCAACAATCATGATAAGAGGCTTAATTCAGACTTTGTAATATAATGGGCCATATGGCCACCGAGTGAACTTAACCGTGAACGGCAATCAACCTGTTAACCTAAGCTAACTTAAGGTCAAATCGATAATGTTAATTTTCATCAACGAACTTGTAAGTTTACTGCCCGATTATTAGACATTTACTCTTCATTCGTCCAACTAATATTTCCAGAGTGCATAGCTCACAACGAAGCTATGCAGGAGAGCATGGGCACACCTATGTCTAAACCTTGTGAAACATGTGTCGAGGACAGCTATTATCCTAAAAAATTAAGATATCAAGGCTTCAAAGACCAAATTCGTGTAAAATACAACCCGATATTCTTGATAGTAAAAGTTGGCTTCTGACAAAAAGTTAGCTTGGTCAAGAAGCCTCCTTCTAAACACGTCGCTAGAAGTTCTTTGCACACTCAGTTATCCTTACCTACAGTTGTACGAGAAATTTAACTCATTTCTCATATATATTCCGGTAGAAACGGGTCTTGAAAGAGCGTATTACTGCCAAGAGAAGATCTAACTTTGCTTATAGATTAAATTGCCTTGGCAATGTGGCCTATGCTTTACGAAGATTTCAAGGTCTTAATGAGTAAAAGCTTATAAAAGTAAGCTTGTCTCGGTCATTCTAGAAAGCAAAGATTTGCTTCGGATAAGTATTGTAATGATCAGGAAGCCTACTTCTTAAGACATTACAAGAAGTACTTCACCCACTTTGATGGCCTTAACTACAGTCGTACAAAAATTAACTCATCTCTCATATATAGTCCGGTACAATGAGGTTTCGAAAGTGCGTGTTACTGCCAATAGGAGATCTAATTCTGCTTAATATGAAGATACCTTGGTAATGTGTCGTTTGCTTGACTGTTTAATAAAAACCACAAATGAATACGCTTTAGTGGAATAGAGGGATCTATTCCAGAAAATCTAATGTCTTGTCATGTAGAACACATTCATTCGTGCATGATTCACCAACAGATCGAGCAATGCATTACAGACAGAATTCGTTCTTTAGCCGCACAATCAGTATGTGGAACGCTCTTGTTGCAGAAGTTCTTCTTGTGACTTGCAGATTGAATATCTTCAAATCTAAACACTATGTATTCTAGCCGGCTTATTTCTGTTTATTTTCCCCATGAGTAGGGCTTATTGGCTAAATGTTGGTCGTTAATAAAAGGAGGAATACGTCTGTACTTCTATCGAATAAGTGTTTAGTACTGTAGGTCCTGCTAGAATATCACAGGTTCTTATATGATACTACACTGTAAAAGGCCTGTCTAATCAACCCCAAACTTTTTTATTATCCTTTTCAACAAACCTAACTTCCAATCTTCCATCACCAGAAAAAAGAATTCTATGCCACTAATAACTGAAGAAGGTTTCAGGAAAATGTTAAACTAAACCGCCAGACCTGGTGACATCTATTCTAAGAATAATAAATTAAGAAACCAAATTCTATTTTTAAAATTGGAACATGTTGCGTTATTAAAAGTAAACCTAAAATCCATTTTTCGACTGTATATAGTGATCACGTCAATATCATCTATGTCCACTATATTCTTTCATTTGATTTTATTGCTCTTTCAAGTAGACTCCATAGACTTTACAAGACTTTCATTACGAATGGTAACATAATGGTAACAAGGACTATGTAAAATACAACAACAAGCGTAAATTTTATATACAAAAACATCATTTCAGAGCCGACTAAACTTTAAATCAAACGAATAGAAATTAAAAATACAAGCCACTTACAACACAATACCGTATACTGTTGAGCTATATCCGTATCCGTATATGGTAGAGCATATTGCAGCCGCGTAGCATTTGATTACGATGGAATTTTATCTCTTCTTCAACGTTTTTTCGTTTTAACACACAATACATTTTGCTCTTATCAGTCGATAAGCTCGTTTATATTTTCACATGAAAAAGAAAAATCTGGAAAAAAAAAATGAAATCCGTAAAGATTTCGAGAAAATTGTTGCTGGTGCTGTCAATTACTTACAAAGTTAAATTGCTGTCAAAGTGCTGTGGAATATAAATGAAATCCAAAAAAGAGAGAGAGAGAGAGAGAGAGGACGAAAGAATCTTAACTCAGCAATACAAAGTAACATGAAATCAATGTATACGACGAATGATGTTTTTTTTTTAATTTTTTTGTTTTATTGCATCAATAACAAGAGTTAATTGAATTCCTTTTATTCTTGTTGTTTTCATTGTTTTTGTTTCTGTTTTTTTTTTTTTTTTTTTTTTTTTTTATTACACTCACACTCAAGGGATTAACAATTATCCAGGCATACATTATAAATGGTTACGGGCACACAGAGGCAGACAAGATTGAGTGTAAGATTAAAAATAAAAGAAGAAGAGAGAGAGAGAGAGAGACAGAGAGAGAGAGAGATACAAAGATATTTAAAATATATCTTTCATCAGCTTTTTCTCAGCTGTAAGCTAGCAAAAACTTAGAAGGTTAAATAAAAATTTCCATAAAAAATGTCTCAAAAAATCTGTAGGAGTAGTTGGCTTACTAGACGTAAGCTCCTGTGTTCAATTTTCAGCTCGGACATTGCGAAAAAAAAGTAGAAATAATTGCCATGAAAAGTTCCACAAAATATGGCATATAGAAACGATTTTAAACTGTAGGTCCCATGACTCATGCATAAAATTAACACACTCAACATGTGAGGTATGAGAACATAGGTTGTGATCCCGACTAAACGGTTGTAATAGGCAACTAAATAATCAGTACTCTGACGCAAATTATTCAAGTAACTTAAGAAACTGTATGTACGACTGGGAATCATCTTTATGATGTAGGTGCCGTCAGTTATGCATAAAATTAACACCCACAACATGGTTGGTGTGAGCAGCTAGGTTCTGATCCTGACTAAGGGATTGTAATGACCAACCAAGTAAGCATTATTCTATGTATTATCCCGTATGTGCGACTCGCAATCGTCTGTATGCATAATATTAACACCCACAACATGGTTGGTGTGAGCAGCTAGGTTGTGATCCTGACTAAATGGTTGTAATAGCCAACTAAGTAAGTCAGCATTACTCTAATGCAAATCACTCAAGTGATTCAATTTTAAGAAATTATTTATGAAACTCGAAGTCGACTTTAAACTGTTGATCCGTCAATCATTGATGAAATTAACAAACAACATGGTTGGTGTGAGAGGCTAGGTTGTGGTCCTGAATAAAGAATTGTAATAAGCAACTAAGTAACTGAGTAAACATTATTCTAAAGCACATCACTCAAGTGCCTCAAACTTAAGACATCGTATGTGCACCCCTGCTAACTAGGCAACCTAAAATTCAAGACGTATTATGCTGCATTTGCTGAGGAAAAATTGTGTGGCAAATGCACAATTATGAGTAAGAACTTTTAAATTCAATACCACTCATCAAGAAAGTTGGGAAAAATAGCAGAATATATGCAGCATTCCTCAGGTAACTTTATCATTTCGAATTTAATACTTCGTTATCTTAAAGTAAAGACATTTCCTGGCATCTAACCTTAGTTGCAAATGTTTTTACTTTTTCCTTCAATCATATTATTCATTGAAACTTCAATTAACCGATTAAAGTTTTGCTTTAAATCCTGTATTTTGCAAAATGCATTTTCACAAATTAATTCTCACATTATTAACACAACCCCCCCCCCCTTTTCAATTGGCAAATATTCGCAGTCAAAAGCGTTTTTTATTTCCAAATTTTCTTAAAAACCCTCCCGGTTAAATACAATCCAAGAAAAGCTACAACATAATGAATGTAAAATGAAATAAAAAAAGTTTAATTATGTACAATTTGTAGGTGGGAAGGGGGAAAAGTAAAAGCAAATTAATTTAATTAAATTTTTGCTACTCTTATGGCATTGTAGTAGCATTAAATGGTTTCAATACGTGTGTGCTAAAGGTAAACTTTTTATTCTTTTTGAATTTCTAATTCAATTAAATTCAGGATTAGTTGCTGGGTATTTTAAGAGCATAAATATTTAAATACGTTTTGTTTTTAATTTAAAGAAGGTAGGAAAGAATTTTACAATTGGATTTCGATTTTTTCAAAATTTCCAAAATTTTTTAGTGGACAGTCCTTGGGTGGTTATAATTTACAATTTTATGTTTAGATTTGGATTTATTAAGTTACCAAATTTTTTTGTGAATACTCTTTAGTTGGTACTAGATTACAATTTTACAATTAGATTTAGATTTCTTAAATACACAAATTTTTTAGTGAACACTCCTTTGGTGCAAAAAATATTTTTTTTTTTAATTGTATGAATAAAAAATAAATAATTTTGAGAACTACGTATTGAAATTCGAAAGAATTCTGCAATTAAATTTTGATTTTTTCAATTACCAAATTTTTTAGTGAACACTCACAAAAAAATTTTTTAGGGAGCTGAAAGTTTTTAAAAATAAATAATTTTGAACGCTGTGTATTGAAATTTGAAATTCTGCAATTAGATTTAGAAATTTTCAATTTCCAAATTTTTTAGTGAACACTCCTTGGTAGATTTTTTTTTTATAGCAGTTAAGTTACAAAAAAAATTTAATCCTGTGTATTGAAATTCTAAAGAAATCAACAATAAGAATTTGATTTTTTCAATTACCAAATTTTTTAGTGAACACTCCACAATTTTTTTTTTTTTTTTTTTTTTTAGGGAGCAGTAAGATTTGAAAAATAAATAATTTTAAACGCTGTGTATTGAAATTCGAAATTCGGCAATTAGATTTGAAATCTTCAATATCCAAATTTTTTAGTAAACCCTCCTTAAGTGCACATTTATTTTTTTTATTTTTTTTTTTTTTTTTGGCTGTATGATTATAAAATAAATAATTTTAAGCACTACGTATCGAAATTCTAAAGAATTCAGCAATTAGATTTTAATTTTTTCAATTACCAAATTTTTTAGTGAAAACTCCTTAGTCGGTAACAATTTTTTTTTTTTTTTTTTTTGTACTTTGCGTATTGATATCCTTTTAAATTTAAACTTCTGAGTATGAAATCATCGTTTTGTTATCCAAAAAACCTTTTTCCGTTTACTCCATTAATACTACGACTATATCCCCTCTCACTAGAGTAGACACTTGCATATGCTGATCAGAAATAATATTTTTTTTCTTCTCCTTTCTTCATACTGCACTTATGACAAGCTTCATAAATTAACAATTTACAGCGAAATTCATAGTGAAATTCATCAGAATTTTCCATCTTCTATCCATAATCCTTTGCCAATTACTTTATATTCGCATACGGCCGTATTAAAACTACAAATCCTTTCTTAACATTTAATATTCTTAACAAAACCATAAGTTCCATCTGCCTCCTTCCTACCTCAACTGTATTGCAGTTTGTATTTTCAGGCACAATATTTTCTTTCTTTTTTTTCATTTTTATTGTAGTCCTGCTCCGATATCCATCCATGGCAAAGAGAAATGAAACAGACAGATTTTTATAAATCTGATTAAAAATTAAGAGGATTTTGCTACAAATCATGGTAGGTTCTCTCTCTCTCTCTCTTTTTTTTTTTTTGATTTTCCATTCATTCATCAGCAAAATCGTAAAGGTGTGATGGCACATTTCTATTATCTATCTGTCAGGGGTATAGATATACGAATACCCATAAATGTGCATGTTGCAGACAGGAATTCTGTTAATTAAGAGAGACAGTATATTACAGTGTTGTATACATAGAGTGGCAAAAAAAATATATTGTGACAGTTAAGGACGATATTATTCTATAGGAAGTCATAGTAACATGTTGATGACATATAAAACAGAAATTGAACAGAATTCTGAATATGAAAAGATAATCTTTGTGTAACAAATAATTAAATTCAAGGGAAAATTCAAACGCAAGAAAATTTCCTGGAACAATGTTCCATTCATTGCTCTCATCTATGACTATCTTATGCCATCACCAGCACAATATGAATATGAAGAACGAAATTTTATGTTTGTGGTTATACAATCGGGATTTGTTTATACTCCAAGTGGTTGTCAACATGTTGCAAATGCCATTCACTGTAATGTATTCACTGCCGTATTTAAATAAACACGAATAGAACTCCGATGTTCAGTAAGGATTTTCCTAGAAAGCTACCATGTCAGCAGATTTAAAATCATATTCTATAATTGAATAGAATTAAGCACCCTACTGCCCTTAAAGAGTACATTTTCATTTTTACAATTCGAATTATTTGTATGTACGTAAATATAGTAACTATGTACAGTGGGCGTCAAAAGAAACTGTACACTAAAAAATTATAAATTATAAATTACCATTATTTTTATGTACAGTGAGCGTCAAAAGAAAAAAAATTATAAATTATAAATTACCGTTATTTCAATTTTTGCATTGCCAGTTTTTAAAATTGAAACAAAAAAAGTACAAAAAAAAATTAAATTTTGTCAAAATTTTTTCTGGCACTGTCCTTAAGTGATAAACGTTGAATTTCATGATTGTTACAATTTTATCCTTAGTGTACATTTTCTTTTGACGCTCACAGTACATGTAGCACTCGACAAGGTTAAGTATTGCATAACAGAATGAAAAACATTTGACTTTGCTACACTTACGAGACCTTACAAAGCGCTGTATCTTACGTTTATTCGACTCGAACAATTCGACACGTATTAACTACTAGTCGAGTTTGGTGCCAGATACGTTCCCCATTCAATATAATATGAGATTTCACGGTAAGTGGTACTTCATCGAGTGATATTTTATGCAATGTGCGAGCTATCGCAACAGATACATTTTTATATTCACGAGCGCCCATGCCATTGAATTCGTGAGTCCAAAACTATGTGATGTAAACGTTAATTGGTACAACGTACTTAATTGGTCATTAGAACCTTTTGGTCAGTATTACAACCTATCTTCTCACACCACTAATGTTGTGTGTGTTAATTTGTATCCTACAGTTTAAAGTGAGCTCCAAACAATACATTTTTTTCATGGCCTTGCACTTCAGAACTGACTTCATCGTTTGAAGATCTGGCTATGGCGGCACATGTGGCACTAAGAGCATGACAAGGAGGCTTGCCTAATACTACGAAATACAATGGAGCATAGGGGCCACCGGCTCAAATTGCCTGTAAACGACAAGCTAGCCTCTAACCTAAGCTAACCTAAACTTTCATGGCAGTTTTATTTACTCCCAGAGTTTTTGCCATAGGACTGCTGAGAGGAAGTAGCCGGAAAATTTTTTTTTTTAATTTTTATGTTCGAACTGTTTGAGTCAGAGGTTGAACCACGGCCTATCGTCTAATAAGTGAACATACTATCTACTTGACTATGGCAATACAATGTAGAATTCTAGGCTTCGAACAACTTCAGCAATTCAGCTCACATACATACATACATAATTGATCATTACAACTTTTCAGTCAGGACTACCACCAAAATTCTCAAACCACTCATGTTGTGTGTTTTAAATTTATACATGAGCGGCGACTTCAAACGACAGATTTTTGAGAAACTTTTCATGGCAAATTTATTTACTTTTCGAGTTTTTGCCAGAAATCTGCTGAAAAGAAGTTTTCGAAGAAATTTTTTTTTACTTTGTTTATAAGAAATGTCTGAGCCAGGGGTTGTACCACGCGCTCTCATCTCACACTACTTACTAGACAGTGACGATTTCAATTGTAATTCTAATGTTGATGTGAAAAACGGGAGCAGATGCGAGCAACTTGCAATTCAACTCACATACATATACATGCATACATAATTCAGTATTACAACATTTCAGTCAGGATTATGACGTAGTTTCTCACACAACCTATAATTAATATTATACATATATAAGTGGCGAGACCTCCAGTTTAACGTCAACTCTGAACGACAGATTTATGAGAAACTTTTCGTGGCAATTTTTTTTTTACTTTTCGAGTTTTTTCCAGAAATCTGCTGAGAGTAAGCCGCCGGAATAAGTATTTTTTTTCATATTTTTCATATTTATTATGTGTGAATGTCTAAGCTTGGTATTAAAACATGGACCCTAAACTACCTCCTGGACTATTGCAACTCCAGGTAAAGTATCGTTCCAAATTTGATGTGAGCAACTAGCGAAGACTCGAACCACTTGAAATTCAATTTAAACTCAAGGTAAATATCAATATTTGAGTAAAATACGATTAAAGGATGTACCGCAGTAAATATTTGTCACGAAAACTGTGAAAAAGTGAGGTTAGGCAAGACAAAAGACAAAAGTAGATGGTTTAAGAACTCTTGGATTATGCCATGTAGACTACTCCTCAGTCTATTATGGTTCTAAATAAAAAAGAAAACAAAATAAGTTTTAAAAAAAGTGTCTGCTAAAGAACTATTTTCTATCGCATGATATCAAATAGAAAAAATTCCTCCATTTTATCTATCTCTCTCTGTCTCTCTCTCTCTCTCTCTCTCTCTCCCTCAATGAACAGAAACCGTTTCTTATTTCGTTTACAAAATTGTTTGCTTCTCTTATTCTCGATTCAATTATTGAATTACAAGCTTTAGGAATGCCAACAATTTGTTGTCTACCATCCATGCCCCGCATGTCTTGGCAACGATTAAGAAATAAACACACGTTTAATCATTTGATACGGTGTTAATTCAAAAACAGATCCCCATAATCGCTTGCTACTAAAAAGGAGCATGGAATAATTGAATAGAAAAACTGTGTGAAATAAAAACATTGAAATTATAGAAAGAGAAATAAGAGACAAACGAACACCTGGTACAGTTTTAGAAAAAAAATTCTTTACATTTTTATTTCATAACACAGGGCAACAGAACAACTAAACTTAGGATAACGGCTGCTTTATTCAATTAAAGTGAATTGTTATAGGGAAAGCTATTTGCCGTTCTAGTCAATGGAGATGTTTTACGTTTTACGTTAATAACGCATTGAGATATTTGTATACTTCAGAGGCAAATGGCTTCATAAAAGTACCTAAAACTGTATATTGAGTACTACTTCAACCAAAAAGTAATATTGGGGCCATGTAAATAACACAAAGGCGGAGAGTAAAGGTCCTTGGCACCTAATCTAAGGACTTGTGGTTACGGTATTAATGCTGTATTATGGTGGACCCGTCAGTCAGACAGTTTATAGTATACATAGCTTACTTTATTGGGCATTACAGCCCTTCTGTTAGGCTTATGACGTAGTTTGTCACCACCAATGTTGTGCGTTTTAATTTTAGCCATGACTAGCGGGATCTACAGTTTAAGATCGGCCGCGAACTACAAATTGTTGAGAAACTTTTCATGGCTATGGCTTTCGCCATAGTATAGTAGACACTGTGTTGGCTTATTACACACTAGTTGAGACTCAAACCCTAGCTCAGACATCTCAAACAAAACGAAAAATATTTTTTGGTCGAATGACTTGCAGCACTCGTCTTACAAAAACTATGAAAAGTTTCACAAAAATCTGCTATTTGGAGTTGAACTGTAATGGGTGACATGAAAATCCTGGCTAAAGCATTGTAAAGATCAATTAAGTTAAGTAAATCCCCCATTATCAAGCTGTAAACACATGCAAATAAAAATTGCTTAAAATATTGCCTGGTGGAAAGAGTCTTTCAATTATAATTGAAAACAAAAAGAAAACAAAATTTTATTTTGTATGTTTCACAGCTCAAAAGTGCACACCACATAAACGTTTACTTTTAAAAATTAATAACAACAACAAAACAAAAATGGGAAACGGAAACGCAAGAACACAGTTTAAATGTATTTAACACGCACCCAGTCAGTCAGTCTGTCTGTCAGCCAAGCCATTTTCTACAACAAGGCCAAGCCAACACACAGTATCAGTATTTTTCTTTAAAGGAAAACAGTTTTGATATCAAAAACACAGGGCAAGAGGGCAGAGAGGGGAGTAGAAACTTTAGTAGAATGTCTGTTAATTTGTTGTGCGTTATACTTCTTTGGCAACTTCATAGACCAGTAGAAAGTGAAAACAACAGGAGAAAACAAGAGAACATGAAAACATAAAAATCATATGAAATATAATGTAGACTTTGAAATATGTTTGTTGAGTATAGGTACAGTAAAGAGAAGAGAGAAAGAGAAAAGAAAAACAGAGAAGAGAAAAAAAGAATATTGTATTTATAACGGAATTTACTCATATCCGTTTCCGTTTCCGCGGTTTTCAATTATTTTTTTGATTACTTTCGTTTCATTTCGTTTCAATTTTTTTCTTTCCTTCTCTGTCTCCCTCTCTCTCTCTCTTTCGCCGTATTTGTTATTAGTCTTCTTGAGTGGTTTTTCACAAGGAGAATGGCAAATTAATTTCTCAAAATTTCAAAAAAAAAAAAAAATACGAAAGAATAAAACGAAAAACGAAAAGAAAAGCATAGTGACTGACATCTAAGCATTGTATGTAAGGAAATTATAGCCGTAAGCTTAAAGAGATTATCAGCAAATTAAATTTGTAATGGCTGTGTTGTAATTTTCGTTAAATACAACGAATTTAATTGTGGTTACAGGTAGAGAGAGAGAGAGCGAGATGCTTAAGCAAACGTATTACAATTTAATGCCCTTAAATGGTGCGTTAGACGTTAAATGTAACACAAAAAGGAATTTAAAGAAACACAGGAATGCTATAAGAATTACATGAAAGGCATTGAAACTTATACATTCCTAGTCAAGATATGTGGTGTTGGTTAGCTGGTCTTCATCTGATTACGAGTTGTCTCTGTACTGAGTTACTAGGCTTTCTAAAAGCTCTCACCATATTTGTCCACACAATGTTTTCTTCTGTAGCGTAAATCGTCACGCGCTGGTCTTGGAGTCTGTATTAAACCTTCTTCATGGTGTAGAGGAGAAGGTGAAAGTGCTTATTAATGCTAGTACACACATGCACGCATACATAACTGGCCCTTCAGTCAGGATTATGACATAGCTTCTCATAACACTTATGATGTGAGTGTTAATTTAATACATGAGTAGCGAGACCTACAGTTTACAATCGATTCCGAATGACAAATTTTAGAGTTACTTTTCATAGCAATTTCATTTACTCATAGAGTTCTTGCTACAAATCTAATAAGAGGAAGTCGCCGTTTTGTTGGAGATGTTTGATCTGGAGTTTTAACCAAGGTCTTACTTCTAATAAGCCAACACACTACCTACTAGACTACGGTGATTGTTATTACTAACGTTAGTAGGCTGTTGAACTCTAATTCTATTGAATTATTAGTAAATCGTCGTGACATATTCGTGCATTACAGTGTTAATAAAACAGAGGCATGTTGTCAACTGTCCACAAGGCCTTTCTGAAAATCTCATATTCTTAATTCACTGGTCCAATCGATCTCATCTATCCATCAATCTCATCCATGCTTCACCTAATCTTGCTACAAATAATTTCCTTAATTCCAACACTTTACTGCACTGGATAAGTAGCGTAGCCCCTATAAGCGCGATAAACAGCTGAAAATGCATTGTATTGGACCAAGAGGCTTCTATCTATTGCTCGAATCAGGTTAAACGATGGCATGGATGCTATGTCGAATACAATTGATAAGTTTTCAGCAAGATTTGCCTAATAAATGATTGGATAATGCGACCAGTCTTGAATTTTCCTGTAAACCGCTTACTGCCTTATGCTTGAAGACACAATTGAAATTGTTTAGAAAATTGTACGATAAAAGCTTTGTCTCATCATATGATAACCAAACTTGTCATTTCTTTTCTTTGGCTTAGTTTCATTAAACTGCTCTCAAGATTATTGAGGATGAAAATATCTTAAAGGCGATATTATCATAGATTGCTAGGGCCAGATGGCTGTCACAGTACTGGGTGCTAACAAAATTATCTCCAAGACAGTTTATACTGTCGCAAGTGCCTCAATGAAGTAGTACGACAAGTACGACATTCATATCATGTGGGTGGCGCTATCGAAATACATTCTAGCTAACTATAGAGGTCATACGTAAAACAGCCAATGAACTCTCCAGTTTATTTTCTCCTACTAACAATGCTGTTGTATAGAGCCTTTCTAAACCGGGTAGTTGGCTTCTAATGCGAGTAAAATAAAACAGAAAATCTGCCTACAGCAGGATAGACGGCTTACGAAAACTCTGCTGAAATTCCTTACAAAGCAATACGCTCTTTATTGTTGTTGGAGACATTATTGCATATTATACTATGGACACTTAATAAAGACAAACTGGCCTTGGACACATGGGAAAAGATTTCTGCAGAAGCTGTTGAGATAAGAAAGAAAAGGAAATTATTATGCATCTATTGGGTACATTTGCAGCATCATGGCCAAGAAGAAAAAAACCATTTTGGTGTCTGCTATGTGGACGATTTGAATGTTTTGCCGATAATGGCTGCTTCATAAAAAGCTCAGCATGATTTCGGAGCTTATATGGCACAATTGTGTCAGTCCCAACTTCTATGGATAAGCATTTCTACCTACCTATCTACCTACACATATATACATACATAATTGGTATTTACATTTCTATAATCAGGATTACGACCTAGTTTCTCACATCACTTATGTTGTGTGTATTAATTTCAAGTAAGTGTGGCGGGACCTACAGTTTAAAGTCGACTCCGAACAATAGAATTTTGAGAAACTTTGCATGGCAATTTTTTTTATTTATTCTCAGAGTATTTGGTAGAAATCTAATGAGAGGAAGTCAGAAATATTTTTTTCTTCTTTTGTTTTGTTGGGGTTTGAACCGTGACCTCACGTCTAATAAGCCAAACACACTACCTCCTAGACTATGGGGACTTCCTTCAGTTTCATTAATCAAGTTTTTCTAAACCTGACATTGGCCAAAGATTATATTCAAGCAATCTGTCATTCCTTTATGGAACTACCTTGGGTAATTATATTGAATATAGTGCATGAGGAACTGTGATAATTAAGTCCTCCTCCTTCTGCCTTAAGGAAATTTATTTTGAACGAATTTGTCATGCCGTAATGTTTCTCGTTATTATCATAATTTTCTTTTTTTATACTCTTTTCTTTCGATTTCATTTAATTTAAACCAAAACTCCTAAATATTTAATTTCGTTTTTTCAATTTAATGTGAATTCATGCAGACATTAATCCCTCTGTTTACACTTGATGCACGTGTAGAATTAAATTTTTAAGGATTTTTTTTTGTTTGCTTTTCAAAATACTTTTGAATTTCAAAGTTATCGAAACAATAATTATTATGGAATCTCTCTCTCTATCTGTTGGGTATGGCAAAGGAATCGAATAAATTCGAAATTTATTAATTTATACGAATTCTTTAAAAATAAAAGCAATAACAACACCAAAGAAAAAAGAAAATGGGAAATCAAAACAAACAAATACAACAACTGCTCTCTTATCTGCTTAGCAAATAAAGCATAAGCAACAGAAATTTGTCTTTTAGAATAAGACAGCAACTGTATTTATAAGACGAAAGAAAAGGAAAAGAAATTTGAAGAATAAATATTTGAAAAGATGAAATGAAGACAACAACAACAAAACAGAAAACAACAAAGTAAAGAAGAAAAATAAATTCGAAATGAATTATTGATTCGGTTTTTATTATTTTTTTTTTCTTTATTTGTTTTACTTTTGAAGTATTATTTTCATATTCCGACAGACGGACACATAGACGGACAAAAGAAGAAACAATGTATTCCACATACACACATACACACACACACTCACATACATAACATACACAGGAATATTTATGACAAAGTGGCAAGCCATTGTTGGGCGCATAACTTTCATAAGTTTTTCAAAAATAAATCTCTCCAATACTACCACAGTTACTTTAAGGATAACTGTATATGGGTGTACATACTATAACACACTACCACATATGGGTGTTTCCTTATAAAAAAAAATTTATTTTTGAATTTTTTTTAGAAAAAACTTTTTTCTACCTTTTCATGTAATGCATAAACCTCTCTCTCTCTCTCTCTCCATCTCTCTCTCTCTCTCTCTTTCCAAACCATATCCAATACTCAATATTTTTTATTTTATTTCCCACAAAACTTTTTATATCGTCTTACAATACGTTTGATAATCTCATTTGAATTTTTTTTTTAAGCGCGAAAAGCAAGTCTTACCGTCTAATATAAAGATTTCTTTGTTTATATTCCGGAAAAAAAGGTTATTAACCTAAAATTATGCACGATTTAATTTTTTTTTATTTCTTTATTGCTTTAGAAAATTCATCAAGATTTTCCTGAAAAAGAAAAAAAAATTTTTTTTTTCGTTTTCAGCTTATATTGCCTTTACTCCTCCAGCATAGGTCGTTTTTAAGCGTATTCAAGTTATTAACATAAAATTAAATTCTTTTCTACGGTTTATTAATATGTATTTAAATTTATTTTTTCCCAATCACCTTCAAGTAAAAGTTTCAAGCACCGTAAACAGTAAGCAAGTAAAAGTACTTGGAAATTTTTAAAAAAGTTTTTTTTTTTTTTTTTTTTTTTTTGTTTTCAATGAAATTTATACCCACGAACATATTACGAAAAAAATATGAACAAAATCAGGAGAATTTTGACTGGTTTTAAAGAGATTTACAAATGAAAAAGAAATGTTAAAAATAGCTTCTAAAGAAACCAAAGAAAAACAAAAAAAAAATTAAGAAATTAATCTCAGATTCACTAGGTGTACCGGTATGAAATGAGCGTTTTTCCCAATTTTTGAAGTGAAAGTTAAAAACATTTTATTCAATATATTGGCCTTTGCTGGCTATACATTTTTCTCCTCTTTCAGGCAGTTTATAGATTCCAGGATAATAAAACTGAACGTCTTTTAAAGCAAGCTAATCAGTCGCCCTAAATTTTGAATTTTCTTATTCCTTGTAGGAATCGAAATGCTGCTTAGCCAAGACATATCCCATCGATGAAAAGAAATAGTAAGCTAAAGGACATACATAATTGGCCATTAGAATCTTTAGTTAGGATTACGGCCGAGCTTTTTACGCCACACACGCTGTGTGTGTGTTAATTTTATACATGAGTGCCGGGACGATAGATTTTTTGAGAAACTTTTCTTGGCTATTTTATTTACTCTCAGAGTTTTTGCCAGAAATCTGCTGAGAGCAAGTCGCCGAAGAAATAATTTCGTTTTTGATGTCTGACCAGGGATTCGAGACCTGGTCTTTCGTCTAATAAGCCAATACACTACCTACTAGACTACGGCGAAGCTGAAGTAGCCAAGTCTAATAAATTAGGTGGATGGGCTAGCAGCTTCCAGCTCAATGCTTTGATTATATCTTAAAATGGATTTGCTTTGTATGTATAAGTATTGTCATGTTGCAAAATTAACTTGTCGTGTTCTTGTGTCTGATTCTGGTCGCATTTCGATCGGCTTTAATTGTTCATTTGATGTCGTTAGTAGCTCGTGTAACAGCACGACTTTCTGACACCACCAGCCACACAGCAAACAGTTTTTCTGTCTTATCAAACTAGCAACCATTAACTTCACAATAACTTCACAATCGAAGTTAATGGTTGTTTATAGTTGGTGGTTGAAGTCGGCGTAGTTTAGTAGGTAGTGTGTTCGGTTCAAACCCCTTCAGGTCAGACATCTCAAAAAAAAAACGAAAAGCATTTTTCAGGCAAGAGTTAATAAAACTGCCATGAAAAGTTTTTCAGAAATCTGTCATTTAAAGTCGATTTTCAGCTGTAGGTCCCGCCACTTATGTATAATGTGAGAAACTAGGTTGTAATCCTAACTAAATTGTTGCAATGACCAAATATACATATAATCGGAAGGAGGCAAGTCTAGTAAATTCTACGGTTGAGCTAACAACCACCAGCTTTGGATTCAGGACCACTGTTATGTTGCAAATACAGCTTGTCGTGTTATTGCGTTCCATTCTGGCCATATTTCAACTCAAGTTGATCATTTGCTGACGGTAGTGATATGAAATATGTTTTCATCAGGTTTTAGGAGCTCATGTTGCAGCACAATCACTCAGGAAAGAGTTTTACCATCTAATTAGTCTGGTTTTGCAGCCGAAGTTGATGGTCGACCGTAGTTGGAGGTCAAAGTCGCCTTAGTCTAGTAGTTTATGTGTTGGCTTATTAGATGTGAGACCATAGTTCAAACCCCAGGCATCTTCAACAAAACGAAATATGAAAAAAATTTCATCAGCAACTTCCTCTCAACAGATCTCTGGCAAAAACTTCGAGAGTAAATAAAAATTTTCCATGAAAAGTTTCTCACAAAATTTGGTTTTCTAAGTCGTCTTCAATAATGGGTCTGTTCCGCCACTTTTGGATAAAATTAACACACCTAACATTGGTGCCATGAGAAACTAGGTTGTAACCCTGACTGAAGAGTTGTATGTATGTATGTTTGTTGTTGGTTGTCCAGAATTAAGCCATGATGTATTCCCCTTTTCATTGCCAATAACAATTCAATGCAACACTGATTTTCAATCGTCTCTTTGAAGCAAAAATTTCAAAACTGGTTTTTCAGTTTGCCGTCTGTTTGTCATTCAATGCATGTGATACCCATTTTCTGGACCTTAACATCTTCCACAAAGCCTTTAAACGGTCAGAAATTGTTTGTGGCGTAACATTAAAAACTTTTGTCAATTATTTTAAAGTCAAAGTGTCATATTCTTCTTGTTCAGTGTCTTCTGTGGTCTTTATTTCTCACATCAAAATCTTTATCTCAAGGCATTCGTAATCATCTTCTTCTTTTTATAGCAGTAGCTTGTGCTAAAACTTGATCACCATATGCCCTACTAGCATTCGATGCCACTCTCCAACACTTTTCTTCAAATCATTACAAAAATCATCATTTTTTGGCCAGCACGATGGCAAAATATGGTCTTCAATGATTTGCTGTTTGACAGATGTCATTGGCAACACCAAGAAAAAATGCAGGATTTTTCATATGTCCTAAGGGGATATTTATACATTGCTGCTCATTTCATACTGGTACACCAGGTAAGTGACTTAACAGAGGCTGTAATTAAGAATCAAACGATTTTTCTTCAATGTGAAGCCAAAATAGAAGATTAAATAGGATCTGATGGTTGCTGTCTGCCTAAAAACAGTATTCAAAAAGAGGAGGCATAAATTTAAAATGAATTGAATTCTTTCACTTGACTGATGTAGAAGTCCAGTAACAGCAAAGGATTGATAGTCTAATGAAATTGGTTTATGGTTACTACAGGTTATATAAAGAGGAACCCAAACTTTTAGATTGAAGATGTGCAGCTTCCGAATGAATAATACTGCCGTCGAATATTCCTTTGTTCCTGAAACATGATCTTTTGCCAACCACAGTATCACATTTCAAATCAAATTAGATTTGGCCTTCGGCCTATTTCTATACAAAGGAAAAAATTTAATATTTTAAGTTTCGTTTCTGTGTATTGGACTTTAAGTGTTATTTTCTCTGCTGCAACTTAAATTCGCTTATGCAATATGAACACAATAATAATTCGTTTATACTGTAAAATAATTCTAAAGTGTCTACCATAAATAGTTTATTCATGTTAATAGATTATGAACAACATAAGCTGTGGCATTATAGCAAATAGTCTTCTTATTGTCTTATACGATTAAAAATTTTAAATTTTAAAAGGCGATACAATAGAAGAAAAGACTGTAACTGGTAGAGTTGCTAAATATATCGAAGCAAAAGTAAAGCCCACAAATAATTATTTTGTTTCACAATTAATAATCTTAATAGATATACACACACACATACACATATGTATATACGCAAACATATACATTTACATTTGCTACTTTGTCTACGCACACTTTTACACATCCATACATGCACATGCATGTAGATAATTATGTATGTATTGTACGTATTAAATAATAATTGAAATTATATTTGTAAAGTTGTAAATCTGTACACACACACAGACACAATAAAGGCATTATTTATTCAACAATGCTTGTGTATTATCAAATTAGGGTTTCAGATGTGGGAATTGAAAAGAATCCTTTATTAATATTCCTGGGGAAACATTCATTATTCAGGAGCAAATAAGAATCAAAATGACTATCCTACTTAAGGAAATTCTGAACTCAGCACAGAGGTTGTTAACGTAATGCTGGACTAAGGAGTTAACCCAACCAGGACTGAATTAGTACCATTCACAGGGAGATAACATGTACCATATTTTTCTACTTCTAGTATCAATGAAGTGTCTTTCTCATTCTATCCAATAACGCCAAATATCTTAGAATAACATTGGATAGCAAACTAAACTGGAACATGAGTGCACAATCCATAATCATTAATATGCCAACTGGTCTTTATTATTGTGAGAGAGCAATAGGCGTACGCTGGGCTATTAATAATCTATTTTGTGTGGTTCACCACCAGGACTTTGGTGAACTGGTCTTTATTATTGTGAGAGAATATTATGGCCTACACTGGGCTATTAATCCTCTACTCTGTTGGGCCCACCATCAGGACTTTGGTGAACTGATCTTTACTATTGTGAGAGAACATTATGGCCTACACTGGGCTATTAATCCTCTTTTCTGTGGGGTCCACCATCTGGACTTTGGTGAACTGATCTTTATTATTGTGTGAGAGCAATAGGCCTTCGCTAGGCTATTAATCATCTATTCTGTGGGGTCCACCACCAGGACTTTGGTGAACTGCTCTTTATTATTGTGAAAGAACATTATGGCTTATGCTGGACTCTATTCTGTGGAGCCAACCACCAGGACTTTGGTGAAAAGGAATCGTCAAACCAAGTTTAAGGGTATTAACAGGAATTTTAAATTATGAAGACATTGTAGTCTAGTACGTAGTGTATCGGCTTCTTAGACGTAAGGCCGCGGTTCAAAACAATTTTTTATCGGTGACTACCTCTTAGCAGATTTCTCTACTAAGATTATGTAAAACTATCATGAAAATCTTTTCAAAAATCTATCATTCGAAGGTCAAAACCCCCTCCCCACCCCTTAAGCATAAAATTAAAGCACACACAACATAAATGGTGTGAGATGAATGTATGTGTGAGGATCAATACATTCAACATAATAAGTATTCTGAGGACTGCATTATCTCATGCCATGTTTACAATCCTTAATTACCTTAAGACCACACTGATCTGGACTGATAAGAAAACAAACAAACAAAACAAAAATTTTAATAAAAACTGACCAGAATCTCATAGCAGAATACTAGCATCTAGGAGAGTTTGTCGAATGCTGAGGATACTTCATAGTTACTTCTGTAGTAGCTGTTATGTCTAGGATGAAGAGGAGATCGAAGAACATCTTCTCTGTTATTGTTAGGCGCTTTTGAACCTGAGGCAAAGAATTCTTCAGTACTTAGAGTTTGTTTACAAAAACTTTCAAAAAACTATCGGGATGTGCGACGAAAGAAGCCTACCAAGAGTTATAATTATTTGAGGGATTGAGTCATATCAGTGTTCCAAACCGGGGCTTATAGAACTCAAGTATACTGTACTCTACGAAGTGACTGGGAATTTATTCTAACCTAACCCTATACGAGTATCGATACTCGATTACTTGAAGAGTGTAGCATAATTGACTCCTATAATCGCCATAGATAAGCGCTCGCTTAAAAACTTTTAAAATAATAGGAGGTGGCATAATGCTTTGGTTAAAGTGAGGGCAAACTAAGCAATAAACAGCGCAGGATGGCTATGCAACTCCATCTATTGAGCAAAATTAGAATTCAATCAGAAAAACTTCCTCACCAAACACACTTTTTCGCAGAAGACGTTGTTTCCAAAAGAACATATGCTGACCTGCTGCTAACATAGGACTTGTTGCAGAAGCCTTGACTAACGAAAGTGAACAAAGAGGAAAAATAACAAGAAAGTGAGGAAAACTTTCCTTAACAAATCAATCAACTTTACAAAAACTAAGAAATAATTTCACAAAATTTTATATTCCCCTTGTAGAAATCAAATCCAAACATTTTCCCAGATTTTTCAGAAATTTCAAACGAAAATAAAAATCCCATTTATCCTAAGGCCTACCCAAAATTATAACAATAACTTTGAAATTCTAAAATTTATTTTCAAATCAAATTCTATTCTCATAAACATTTACAATGCTTGTAATGATACAATATGTACGTGTATGTACATACATATGTAAACCATCGAACGTAATCATATATGAGATACAAAGAAAACTTTTGTATACCAATAACAACAACAACAATAACAATAATAATGTTATTGTTATTGTTGGAATAAATAATTCGAAAAGTTTTGTACCCCACAACTAATCGCTTCCCTAAATTCGATTACACATACAAAGCGAATTACGATAAAATATTATCGAATATATTGAGAAATATTTTTAATAATAATGTACGACTACGACTACAATAGGAATTTCATTTATGTAAACATATGGGGTATTCCATAACAATATAGCACATGATTATTTGAATTAATTGGTAAATGGGTTTGAAGGTCACTAGAAAATTTGAAAAGTGGAAAAAATAGCCGTTAACACGTTTCTCTTTGTAATTTTTGAAGACTGAAAAATAATTCCCAAATAAAAAATACAAATTAATGTGTAAGCCCCCTATGCAAATTGATATTCACACTATGGATGTATTTTCTATGGCTCATTAGGAGAATCTAATTACAACAGTTGTAAAGGGTGGTTTTCAATATCCAAAATAAAGCACACATAAACCTATGAATTCCATGAAAATCCTGTATGAAATACAATGGCATTTGAATTATCACAAGTCCATCCTTTTAAAATAGTTTTCGACCGCTTTTCCGTAAAGTTGCTCACGAAATTTGGCAATCATTTTACGATAGCAGCAGTCCAAATGCTCTAACGTGAGGGAATTATCGTCACATATAATTCCACAGCTTTTAATGTAGCCTAGCAAATAGTTAAACTCCCTTAAATCACATAACCTTAGTGGCCCAATTGATGTCCCCTCAAGCTGAGTTACTCTTTCCGAAAACTTGTTACGCAATAAACCCCAAATCAACTGAGTTGGATGACTCGTTGCACCGTATTATTGGAACCGAATACCGTCCAGTTCATAATCTTCAATTTCAGACCAAAAAAGTTTGTTAACGGACTGGTTATAGCTCACTAACTAGACAGTAACGACTCCTCAGGGCCCATTTTGAAAAAAATGCTTTAATGTGTAGCCACTGTTTTCTTCAGAAGTTGAAACATTTCCAGCCACACAGATTCTAGTGTGCCATAATAATTGTTATGAGGTTCTTGAGATCAGTCCTAACGTAAATTTTTTCTCTCTATTTCCTTATCGTGCCAGATCTGTTTGGTTTCTCAACAACTAAGTTCAATAGCTCATCTTTCAAATGCAAATCAATGATCTTTTGTGAGAGACTCATTCCTCTGCAGAAGAATACGTATTTCACGACTGTATTCAATTGCATTTTCCATTACGCCAGACTTTGGAGACTTGTCAACTTTAGTATCTCCATGTAACGGACACCATGTGAAGGTTGCCAGCAAATGTCGGGTAGAGCAAGAGATACTCAAAGACTCAAAGACAGGAGACATAGATGACATCTTCTGGGTATTTTTATTGAGAAATCAGGATCGAATACGTATTACTTTCTGACTTAACTATTACAATCCTTCAGTCATGATTACGATGGAGCTTCTCACAGCACTTATGTTGCGTGGATTAATTTTATCCATAAGTGGTGGGGACCTACAGTTTAAAGTCGACAGATTTTTGAGTAACTTTTCAGAGAAATTTTATTTACTCTTAGAGTTCTGGTTAGATATCTGCAGAGGAGGAAGTCGTGGAAGAAATATTCAAAGTTCGCTTTATTGCAGATGTCTGACCTGGGGTTTGAATCTTGGCTCAACACACTACCTAGTAGACTATGGCAACTGGATACATAAGGAATCTTATATAAAAGTAACCTAAAACAGCAATATTTCGCTGAAGCATATTGAAGTGTCATTAGAATAGTTTCTGCAGTCGATTTTATGTGATAGTGGCATTCCATTTCATTCATTTTGTGCCGTACATGATCGCACTTCCGTGTGGCTAATTTGAATAACAATGGATCGTTGCCGAACCACAGGAAAGAATTGTAGAGGAAAGCATTGAAGAATACTCATATTCATCAATTTGGCGTACTCCACAGCTACGTATGCTGTGTTCTTCCACATTTTGGACATGATTAATCGCTTGAAGATACAATCGCTTGAAGATGCAAGACTTCTGATACAACTACTGACGTTAACACCGACAGAGCAATGGAAAAATGTTGCTCGAAATATCAGAATATAAATCATGTTGCTCTTGCAATCAATTAGCATATGGTATTGGTAATCGGCAGCCGGTCTCAAATGTTGCATTTAAAGGACTCTATATGAGGTGCAAATCCAAAAGGCAAATCATGCCATGATGGGGCGTAATATAAGCCTAATTGTTGAGAACTTCATGATAACGACAAATGCTAGTCGCTAGACACAGTTTTTTAAACAATTATTGTTGCTTCCAGTCTCCTTAATGGCTTCACTCATTTCCCAATTATGCCTTGCTTAGTAGGGCGATTATGGCCACTATATTCAGCTCGTAATAAATCAGTTTGAATCACTTTTGCAGGAAGTTTTAATTATTACTACACGTTCTTTGATTGTTAAAGATTTAACAGGTGATAGGTGTGCCAGACCAGCAGTTTTCAGAACACTAATTGGATAACCCGATAAACATCCATACTTACAAATTAAATTTCTTAATAAATTCATCAGAAGAATACATAGCTTTACTGCTCTGCTAATAATATTAGTACAACCTAATTTGATCAACGTGTTATAACGTGTTTCTCTCCCTAAAGCCAATAAATGGAAACATGTTTTCATTTGTAAATACGAAAATCACATACACTCACTCACACATACTCACAAAAAAAAAAAAAAAAAAAAAAGAGGAAAAATAAAATAAATTTAATCACCTTTCTTACACATACTAACACCACCATCTCCTGTATGTATGTATATGTGTTTACTGTTATAGAAAATTTATTATTAAAATGCCAACAATAAATTACACAAAAACAGAAAAGCAGAGTGTCAGCGAGAGAGAGTGAGAGTAAGAAAGAGAGAGAAAGTAATAACGAACATTAAAGATTTATGCCACACATATATACATACACCAGTAAATACATTATGTTTGTAGTTGGTATTTACATGTGTTGTACACTCATGCTTACAATCTTATATTTAATTGCGTGCTGAATGTGTGTGTGTAGTAAAGAAGTGAAAATGATTTATACAAACATTTATTGGTTGAAGTTTAAATATTTAATATTTTATTGATAATTTCACACACACACACACACGCATACACTAACACTTACATTTACACACAATCAATTCATATGAAATAGTTTGTTTTAAATGATGAATGGATTTTAAAAGGCCATTAAGGTTAGAGGTTTGATCTCTTTAAAATAAACAACAACAACAACAACAACAACAACACCAACAAAAAAACACACACACATTTTCTTTTTGTTCATTATTTATTGATTAAATGATAAATACGTTGGCAAATATTGTAAATAGAATATGATGATGTAATGAATTCATTAATGAATGTCTGTAAAGGACACTTCACAACCTCAACAAACAAACAGAAAACGTTTAAAACCAATGATTTGCAATATAATGGTAAAGCCATTACAAAGTACTAAAGGTGTTCAGGACTAAGTACTCTTAGACTTTTTATCAATGAAAGTTTATTTCAAACAAACAGAGACGAAAGAAATATTGAACGTGAATCCCTCACACAATAATACATTCAGGAAGCTTTCGACACTGTGCGAAATTAGGACTACTCACTATAAAATTTACGAGGTTATTGCGAGAGTTTTGCTTGTAGTCCAGAATAGATGGCAACCTTATTATCCTAGAATGTTCTGATCTAACAAGTGGTCAGAAATAGGACTCATTGAGCACTCGAACTATGAAATATACCGGGTTATTGCAAAAGTGTTGTTTGTAGGCAAGAATATATGGCAACCCTATCATCCTAGAATGTATTACGATATACAAATAAAGAATGGAAATGGAAAAACAAAATGTCTGCTTACAATACGCAATCTGAAACACAAATTTTCACAAAACTTTGGTAGAATATCCGATCATATTTCACTAATAACAGTTAGAATATTGATTCCAGATATTCAATTGTCACTGGTTTATCAACATACACAACTTAATTTAAATAATCTCAAGGCAAATATTCCAATATGGTTGAATTACACGATCTCGGTTGCCAAAGTACTATTTCATCAAAGGTTTCTTTGACTAAATCAATTGCATAGCGTGCTGTATAACATGTGGCTTCATCCTATTAAAACCACATGATAAGTTATTCCGATTGCTTCAGTTAACATGAATATTATCCGTTGAATCTCGTCGGCTGCCAGAGACACGTATGGATAGAATAAAGACCGATTAACTTTTGTTTTTAAATCTCATGGTTATGCCTCGCACATTAGTGATTCTTACCGGGCCTTTTGATAGGCATACCGACAGACTCTTCATTCCGGCAAATAATGTCTGCAGAAGCTGTGGGTCTGATAATAATAAAGAGACTGCCTTCTTCTTATGTGTCAGTATCATGTTCTTGCCATAAAGAGACGAAGGTCTTTGATCATTTAAATTCTATTCTCCGTACATGTACTATGTACGTAAGTAAGTCTGTGTCTTGTATCTTCAAGTGATTACTCATGTCCAAAATATAAAAGAACACATCACTTAAGAAGCTGAGAGTTACGCCAAATTGATGAATTTGGATATTCTTCAATGCTTTCCCGTATTGTTATTGAATAAAACGGATCGCCACGATTATCATAAAATCGCGTGCAGAAACTCTTCTAAAGACACTTCAGTATGCTTCAGGGATATATTGTTGCTTTTTTACTTTTACATAAGATTCCTTAAGTATGAAGACAGCCGTAGTCTACTAAATAGTGTGTTGAGTCAAGATTCAAACCCCAGGTCACATATCTGCAATAAAACGAACTTTGAATATTTTTCCGGCGACTGTCTCTCAGCAGATTTGTGGCAGAAACCCAATGAGAGTAACTTAAATTGCCATGAAAAGTTCTTAAAAATTTGTGGTTTGGAATCGACTTTATGCTGTGTGGTCGCTCCACTAATGGATAAAATTAACATACACAAAATGGTTGGTGTGGGTAGCATGGTGGTAATCCTGACTAAAGGCTTGTAATGACCAATTGAATAGGTCCGTAATTTATTTCTATAAGGAATAGAATACCAAGCTTGTTTATATTTAAGCTTAAAGCAATATTGTTTTCATATTTCATTATGTACGAAATGTCTGAGCCAGGCGTTGAACTACGATCTCATGTCTAATAATTCAACATTTACTAGACTACGGCGACTTCAGAATTGAATGAGATTTGTTGAACTTTTACCATGTTCCTGTTATTTCTCTAACGACTCTGTACATAGATGTACATATAGACATACAATGGGCGTCAAAAGCATCTGTACATTAAAAAATATTAATTAATATAAATTATCGTTATTTTTATTTAAAAATTTTAAATTAAAACAAAAAAATATTATAAAAAATTTCGTAATATTGCCAAATTTTTTCGGGCAGAGTCTGGAAATTGTCTGAATTTTATAAATAGCTGTACAGTTTCTTTTGTCACTTACTGTATGTATATATATGTACGTCTATGCCTTATGGTATAAGAGCATCCTTGTCTAAGACATTGTTTTTTGACTTACTTTTCAGAATATTGCAGCATATAATACAAGTTTGCATATGTGTTGAGTTGTACTATTTCTTAAAAGAACAAGAACAACAATTATTTACTTATATTTACGTATGTATGTATAGTTGGTAGCATATATAGATGGTTACATATGTACCACACAATGAAATTGTAACATATTTTTTATTTTCTTTATTCGTGTGTTACTTTTGTTGTTACTGTTTAAACAATATAAACTGTAAACAATAACAACAACAATAATAACAGCAAGGAAAAAAACTATATTTTCTATTAAATATTTGTAAGTAACTACTGTACGTAAACAAATGTTTTATTGTGTATGCATGTGTAAATGCAAAAAAAAAATAGAAAAAGAAAGAAATTTGAAAGGGGAAGTAAAGATAACCAAAGAGAAAGTAAAGAGGTAGAGAGCCAAAGAGTGTATTTAAATTCGAAAGGATTCTGTTTATTTAGGATACAGTAAAGGACCGAAAACCAATAGGAAAAACCCAAAGAAAATCAACTTTTCTGAGGCAAATATTTAAATTGTATTCAAAATTTCACATCTTTATGCCTTGAAAAAAAAAGATTCCCTTGGAAAATATGCAAATATTTCCATGGGAAAGAAGGAAAGAAGGATTAAAAATAAAAGGGATTTAATATTTTAAAATTTATTTAACAAATTGGCTTTTAAACTTATCTTTAAAAACAAAATAACAACAACAACAACAACAATAATACTAAAAATAGCTTAACTATTTAAGTCACTTCTCTTTCTCTTTTCCTTCCTGGATGCTGCTTAAAATTTTTTAAATTCTTTTATTATGCCCTTCACTGTATCCTTTTTGTAAAGGTGTTACGTTTACCTTCTTTGTTGCATGTTTGATTTTTATTTTTTATTTTTTTATTTGCATTGTTTTGATAAACTTTAGAAATTTTTAAATCCTAAATAAAAACCTTAAAAATCAAGAAATCTTTTGTTTTTCAAGCAGATTCTTAAATGAAGACTTACAACAACTTATTTGCGTTATTATTTGATTTGATTTGATTTGATATTTCAAACAAAAAACAAACATGTTTTACGAAATGAAAATATTTACGAATAAGTGTTAAAATCTATAAAATTTAAATGAAAACAATCAAAAAGGAATTTAAGTATCAGACTTGGTACCAGATTCGTAACAGAAGAGAAAAGTTTGGAGGGAAAAAAAATGTTAAAATTCTCTTGCCAAAAAGAGAGACCGAAATATAATACGTATGTACAGACAGATTTCTTTTATAGCTACAAATAAGAACACTTTTGCGAAACAGTTTCCCTATTTATTCGCTTAATTGGTCATTACAACTCTGTAGTCACGATAACAATCTAGCTTCTAACACCACCTATGTTGCATGCGTTAATTTTATACAAAAGTGGCGCGACTTACTTTTGAAAGTCGACTACAAACGATGGATTTTTGAGAAACTTTTCATGCCAAATTTATATTACTCTCAGAGTTTTCTGAATTGGGATTTGAATCACGGTTTCGCATCTAATAAGCCAATACATTACAACACTGGACTACAGCAACTTCAACCAATAATTTACTTGCAGTAAATCTTTGGCCAATCAACTCCATTTACAAATTCTCCTGAATCTCAAACTTACAGTCCTGCAGGTCTACAAAACAACTCACTACTCGTTTATCACTTGCTTACTTAATTGAAAATTGCAGTCGTTTAGTCAGGACTACAACAAAACTTCCAACATCATCGATATTGTGTGTGTTAATTTTATACATGGAAGACGACTCCAAAAGACAGATTTCTGAGGGATTTTTCATGGCATATTTTTTTTATTTACTCTCAGAGCGATTGCCAGAAGACTTCTGAGAGGAAGACGCCTAAGAAATATTTGCTCATATTTCGTTTTGTTACAGATTTCAGAGTCATGAGTAAAACCATGCCTACACACTACTTATTAGACTAAGGCTAAGTTTCGTCGCCGTCGTCTAGTAGGTAATGTGTTGGCTTATTAGACGAAAAGCCATTGTTCGAATCCCCGACTTTCTTCGGTGACTTCCTCTCAGCAGATTTCTGGCAAAAACTCTGAGAGTCAAATAAAATTGCCATGAAAAGTTTCTCAAAAAAATCTATCGTTCGGAGTCGGCTTTAAACTGTAGGTCCCGCCACTCATGTATAAAATAAACACACCATATAAGTAGTGTGAGAAGCTAAGCCGTAATCTAGATTGATTGTTGTAATGGCCAATTATTTATGTATGTAACTAGTCGTTTATGTCAGCAGAATGTATGGATCATGCATCAGACTACTCATGAATAATCTGAGGTTAGTAACTGATTGTTTGAAGGGCTTGTAGACACCAAGAATGATAATGGTTTCGAACCCAACATGTAAATTCTGTGATGATGAGGATGACTCATATGAACATGTACTTGGAACTTGTGAGTCACTAATGCATGCCAAAAGTAAACTTCTGGCTGCATATCTAGTGCTGGATAGAGAAGAACAGTCCTCTATAGTTGACTCCTTAGCAGTAACCGTAGTTACATCATTGTAAAAAGAAAATAGCTGTCAAATCAGCTTAACTTGAATCATATTTGATATGTTGAAAGGATTTTATTTTTTCTTTTTTTATGTTTTTGTCGTGCTAAGAGAAGTAGCCGGGCTACAAGGCATCTTCCAAATATTCTTATGAATGTTTCTCTTTCTGTAAGACGTATGAACGTCTGTTTATATGGAAAAACACTTAATTGTAGTTGTATATTCTGGCACATATTTTTCTTCGTATCACTAATAAGTTTTCTACAGTTTAACAGCTTATTAGTCTACTATATGAGGCCCCAGCGTGATAGATTTATCATCTGGGGATCATACCCTTTGTCAAAATGTATTGAGTTCTCGTATTGGGTATTATTTCAAGTATTGTTTGAAATGAAGATTTTGCATAACCATTTTAAGGATTCCTTCCTATAAAATCAAAGGCTTTTTGAGTTGTCCATTTGGAAGACGCAAAGTCGTCATAGTCCAGTAAGTATTATGCTAACTAATTATACATACATGAGGCCACCCCAAGTCAGACATCTCCAATGAAATGAAAAAATTTCTTCGCTTCTCTGAGAGCAAAGTAAAAATACCATGAAAAGTTTAACGAAAATCTGTCGCTCTGCATCAACATTTAATTGCAGGCCCTGCAATTCATGTATAAAATTAACATACACAACATATGTGATGTGAGAAGCTAGGTCGTAATCCTGACAGAAGGGTCGTAATGACGAATTATGGATGTATGCGAGTGACTCTCTGAGAAATGGATATTCCTGATAAATGTGTAACACTGGTGAATGTGCTAGAGCAGGTACTTTTTAATATCAATGCAATGGTATACCCGCACCATTGAAAGGCTCTCCATTAGGCAAAAGAATTTGGATGCCGCTTACCATTCTCTACTCACGTGGACTAAATTGGATAATATGCGTACCAATCAATTATTTAAACGAAGATATCTCTGTCACTGCATTTATGCTGAAGGGGTTGGAATGCAGTGATACTTCGCTTACCAGAAAATGACTTCTACAGAGCTTGTTCAGTTCATTTTATTTGAGTGTGGAATTAAGTCGCCGCAGTCTAGGAAGCAGTGTGTTGGCTTATTAGACACAAGTCCATGGTACAAACCCCGTCTCATACAAAAAGAGAAAGGAAAAAAAGTTTTTCGGCTACTTCTGGCAAAAACTCTGAAAGTAAATAAAATTGCCATGAAAAAGCTTCTCAAAAATCTGTTGCTCGGAGGCGATTTTCAATTGTAGGACCCGCACAACATAAGTGTTGTGAGAAGCTAGGTCGTAATCCTAAATGAAGGATTGTAATGAGCAATTATGTACGTATGTATGTATATAGTTGGAAGACAAGTAAAGCTTACAGAATTTATTTTTCAGTTCAAATATTAAAATTTCTGGCAGAATTTTTTCAAAGAACATTTGTTGTCCTTATTAATTCATATCCATTCTTACTCTAGCTCCTTGTTATCATCAACTTTTTTCTTCTTTAAAACATTATTTCCAAATAATTATTTAAAAGTTGCATACAAACAATACTTGGAATCAATTACCAGTTTAGCAGTACACTGGTTGTATCGTATATTTAATGCCAATTAAATAATTTTCCTTAAAACCAATTAAACCATTACCTTTTGACCACACGATCTATATTCCCTTATTAAACATTCAATAAATTTGCTTTTCAATTGGTTTGTTTGGTGTTTTATTTCCAATTTTCTAACAAAAAACAAAAAAAAAAACTGAAATTCAATAAAAAGTTGAAACCAATAGTAGCTGATTAACGCTAGTTATCCCAATGCTTTTGTCTCTCAAGCAAGCTAGGAGGGTTTTTCTATTTTGATTTGCTTGCTTTCTTGGTTTTAAACTCATTAAAATTGATTGGAACGGTATATGTATGTATACGTATACGTACATATATATGTAAGTGGATTCTACACAAGAAAAAATAAAACTTTTTTCTTTCCCTTTTTTGTTTGTTTTTGTTTTTGTTGGTTTACATACATACATACATAATACATAATTGGCCATTACAACCCTTCAGTCAGGATTACGGCCTAGTTTCTCACACCACTTATGTTGTGTGTGTTAATTTTATGCATGAGTGGCGGGACCTACAGTTTAAAGTCGACTCCGAACGACAGATTTTTTTGAGAAACTTTTCATGGCAATTTTATTTGCTCTCAGAGTTTTGCCAGAAATCTGCTGAGAGGAAGTCGCCGAAGAAAATTTTTTTCATATTTCATTTTGATGTCTGACCGGGATTCGAAACCTGGCCTTTCGTCTAATAAGCCAACACACTATCTACTAGACTACGGCGACTTTTGTTGTTTATTTTATTTTAATTATAATTATTTGAGTTTCACTATGTATGTGTGTATATACAGTTGTTATTGCTTTTTTTTTTTTTTTTTGTTGAATTTTTAATTAATTCCCAATCGTTTAAAAGTACAAAATACCACAATTTCTTTAGCCAAACGTTATCGCTTTTCATATTACGCTCACTCTCTCTCTCTCTCTCTCTCTCTCTCTCTCGCTCTCCCTGTTTTAATTTTTTGTTTTAAGCTGTAACAAATTAAGTGTATTTATATGATATTTTTTTTACTATTTTCTACCAATTTTTTTTCTTTTTAATATAAATTGAGAGAAACTTTTCAATGTGTTTATAGATATGTGTGCATGTGTATGTGCATGTGTATATGTGTATGTGTATATGCGGTTTGGCAAAAACTCAAAAGCAGTTATTGGCGGAATTAAAAAATTTTGCATATCGTGGCTCTTTGTTAGTTTGAAATTCAATATTAAATAAGCCACCACCACCACTACATACACATACGCCTCCATTTATTTGCCTCTTTCTCTCTCTCTCTCTCTCTTACCTATGCACACACACTGTTTTATGTCCATATTAGTTTCGTTTCCATTTTTTTTTGCTTTTTATTTAATTATTATTGCTTCAGGACATTTTATTGTTTATATCGTATCGTACGTGCATGTATGTGTGTTATACACATGCACACAAAAAAAAAAAATATTTTAAAAGTTAATATAAAAATCGTGCTGGTTTATTTAAACAAACAGTATTCGATAACAACAATAACCAACAACAGCTTATGCACAAAAAAAAAAGAGAGAGAGAAAAAGAGAGAAGCAAATAATCAATCCAATCCACTTTGTTAACAATTGTTATAAAATATTTAAAAAAAAAAGAAAAAAGTAAGAGAAATTGTTAATAGAAGAGCTTTAAATATCATAAACAATAGTTTTTATTTGTTTAACTATGATACAAAGAGAAGGAAAAATTATTAATTTTTAAATGCAATTTATTTGAGGATTTTTTAAAATAAAAAAACTTCCTACTGTCGATAGGGCTTTTGGAAAAAGATTATGGGATTTTATTGAAAAGTTCTTTCAGAATTCACTCCAGGATTAAATGCAAATGTCCCCAAGAAGGGCAAGCTAATAGAAGAAGGCAGCTAGCTATGTAAAATTGGCTGGCAACACAAGAATTTGTAGATGCACTTACGCCAAGTCTAGCTCATGATTTTCTTTCCAGTTATCTTTTAACCATTGAAGGCCACCTGTAGATAATGCCGAGTCTCTCAATATTCGCTTTAGACACATGCCTACATAATTGGTAATTACAACCCTTCAATAAGGATTACGACATCGTTTCTCAAACCAATTATGTGGTGTTTGTTAATTTTATTCATGAGTGTCAGGATCTACAGTTTAAAGGCAGACTGGCAGACAGTCACTGAAGGTAATTTTTTTTCTGTAATATTTGATTTTGTTCGGAATGTCTGAGCTAGATGCTGAACTATGGTTTCGCCTCTATTAAGCCAACACATTACAACACTAGACTACAACAACTTCAAACAATAATTTACTTACAGTTAACCCTTGGTACATCAACTCTATTTACAAATCTTCACAAATTTCAAACTTACAGTCCTTCAGATCCACAAACCAGCTCACTACAATTTTATTACTTCCTTACTTTGGAATTGGAAATTGTAATTCTTTAGTCAGGATTACAACCATACTTCCCACATGACCCATATTGTGTGTGTTAATTTTATGCATAAGTGGCGAAACCTATAGTTTGGTTTTGATCATATCTACTGCGCTTGAGACGCTGCCAATATAGTTTTAACAGAATCTCTAATCATATTGTTTCCCTCAAGCTTGCATTTGATTTCAGAAATACTCAATAAGAGATGCTTTGAGGCATTACAATCCTTTAGTCAGGATTACCACCTAGGTTCTCACATCACTAATGTTGATTGTGTTAATTTCATGCGTTAGTAAAGGGACCTACAGTTTAAAGTCGTCTCCGAACAAGAGCTTTTTAAGCAACTAGTCATGGCAATATTATTTACTTTCAGAATTTTTGCCAGAAGATTGATGAAATAAAGTCGCTGAAAAAATATTTGTTTAGATTATGTTTTGTGCGAGACGTCTGGCCTAGGGCTTCAAACACAGCCTTACATCTACAAAGCCAGCATAGTACCTACTAGACTAAGACGACGTCAAGGCTTTGTTACCTGAAATTTAAAAGAGTTTGAATTTCATGTTTATGTTTCGGAGTCGCCGTAGTCTGTCTAGTAGGTAGTGTATTGGCTTGTTAGACGTAAGGCCACGGTTCAAACCCCAGGTCAGACATCAAAACTAAAATATGAAAAATATTTCTTCGGAGACTTCCTCTCAGCAGATTTCTGGCAAAAACTTTGAGAGCAAATATAATTACCATGCAGAGTTTATCAAAAATCTGTCGTTCAGAGTCGACTTTAAACTGTAGGTGCCACCACTCATGTATAAAATTAACGCACACAACATAAGTGATGTAAGAAGCTAAATCGTAATTCTGACTGAAGGGTTGTAATGAACAATTATGTGTGTATGTAAGTATTTATGTGTGTTTGTTTCGACAATTTGATAGAAAAGTTTGTAGAAGAGAAATTCGTTACCTACGGACATTGAAAGGTATCCAGAGATAATTTCATTTAAATTCCAAATATGGAAAGAAGTTGAAAGCACTACCTCTGGTACATTTCCCTTGTACCCACTCTAATTTCATTAATTATTTTAAAAAGTGTTTACAATTTTATTCTGAATTTTATTTGTTTTCGAAATCATGAATTATTTCATTTCACAATCTTTTTTATGCCATGACAATTTAAAATGTCTATTAGCCATCGACATGTGGCAACAAACACATTTTCTTGCATACATATACGTTTCAGGAAATAAATTATTCAATATTTAGTGGCAAAACGAAAATTTATTTGTCTAATGGATTGTTAGCCACTAACTGAACTCAACTGCTTTAACTATTATTTAAAAAAAAAAAAAAAAAAAAAATTAAAAGAAGAAGAAGAATAAAAACAAAAAAACAATTAAAATACTTGTACAAACATAAAATATTGTTATTAAATATTTATGATATGTTTGGATTTGTAATTTAATTTATTTCACTCTGCTCTGTATTTATGGATGCATGTGTATGTGTGCTGAGAGAGTGTATGTGTAGACTTATGTTTGCATTTATGCTTTTATAATTATTAACATAAATTAATAATAAAATAATAATAATTTTATTATTATAATCAAACCGATAGCAAACATACATACATACATACATACATACATACATACATACATACATACATACATACATACATACATTCTTATGCCAATAATGTTTTAGAGATTCGTTATTAAAATTTTATACGCTTTTATTAATATTTTTTTTTTTGTTGTTTTTTGTTTAATCCGATAGGCCAATAATATTTTAATATTCTACAAAAGAATTTTTAATTATGCTAAATATTTATTTATTTACGTTACGTTACGTTACGTTACGTTACGTTACGTTCATAAATATTTACACAATATGAATGTGAATAAAATTTTTTAAATGAAATTCTTTATTTTTCTTTCTCTTTATTATTTATTAATAAATAAATGAATAAATATTTAAATATTATACTCTTTTAAAGCTAATGCCAATGATATATAAAATAATATACATTGAACAAAAATTTCTAATGAGCTTACGTAGGATGACAAAGAAAGTTCAAGTTCGTAGTGTTGGCGCAAAAAACCAACATTACATATACTTTACGTGATCCTCTCTATGTTAAGAGCCGAATGTATCATGAGATCGTTAGTGAGACACAAACGTTTTCATACGCATTTAGGTACAACGATGGCATGACCCCCAGGTATGGTAAAAACTCTGAGAGAAAATAAAATTGCCATGAAAAGTTTATCAAACATCTGCTGTTCGAAGTCGACTTAAACTCTAGGTCCCTCCACTCGTATATAAAATTAACACAATGATGTAAACTTAGCCTCTTACTAATCCTCCTAATCATGACTGAAGGAAATATTTCGCTGATGGCAATTGTAGTTATGACCATCAAAACTGTCGTAGCTCTGTTAATAAGAGACATCACTTATCCTCACAAAAAATTCTCATTTAAAGATGGACTGCTAAATTACTCATCAAACCTCCTTGTCAGTAGATTTATTGTAACAGGTATCGTATTACCTGTGGCATGGTCTTGCTGAAACCACTTCTCAGCGTCCAGTATGTTGCTTGATTTATTTTACCATGTTTATTTAAGAAATAATGGCCTAGCTTACAAAGCCCATAGTGCAACAGCTTTCATCCAATACTTTCCCTATATGGGGTAACCAATATGTAATCTAGTAGGTAGCGTTTTGTCTTATTAGACGAAAGGCCACTGTTCAAATCCCAGGTCAGATAGTAGAACGAAAATATGAAAACAGATTTCTTCGGCGACTTCCTCTTACCAGATTTCTGGCAAAAACTCTGGAGAGTAAATAAAACTGCCATGAAAAGTTTTTCTCAAAAAAATCTATCGTTCGGAGTTGAGTTTAAACTGTAGGTCCCGCCGCTCATGTATAAAATTAACACACAAAATATTAATGTTGTGAAAAGCTAGGCCGTAATCCTGACTGAGGGTTGTAATGGCCATTTATGTATGTAAGATCCCCCCCTAAATCATATGTTAAGTGTGACTAACGAGTCGAATATACATTGTACGTCTGAGCAGAAAACAAATGAAAAAACCGTCTTTTATAACAAGCAACTGATACTGGAAGAGATGCTTACACAGAATAAAAGTCAAAGAAATTTTAAATGAAGAGTGGTCAACCGACAAACCAACGACCAACTCTTATAACCACAACGTTAACCACTTGAATCGAAAACTTTCATTTACTAAATCAATTGCTTTATTATAAATAATCGCATAAAACCATATCAGGTTCATATCATATTCATTTGAATTGTGAAATGTCCTCAAGTCATGCTGTGGGAAACAGTTTCCTCTTCAATGTGCTCTTTTCAAACATGGGCTGTTCTTGCAACTCTGCAGTTTTCCTGGATGCTATCAGACTTAATATATCCTCCCCCTTCCCTACCCCTGTCCATCTTTTCTTCTTAAGGACGATTGTGTACAGGACGATTGTGTACAACCTCTGGCTTCTGTACTTAGTACACCTCCTCTAACCTAACCTAACCTAACCTAATACTCCCTCACGGGAACGCCAAAAAACATGTTGCTATATAAGCCAAGTACAACTTAGAAAATAGATGTTTAGAAGCCTTAACCTGCTTTTAATTATGATTTTAGTGCGTCTAACTATCGTTTACTTCGAAAGACGTTTTACGCTTTTACTAGAATACGCTGCATTTCATAATAAGATGTCCGAAAATGACTTGATACGTTCGTTATTAGTCTAGAAATATGATCATCCCGTTTTGGAATTCATTTCTTAAAAAAAATATGCAAAAAGTGTTGACTACCGGCGAACGAAATTATATTTCTTAGTGTTTCACAACAAATATTCCTCATTTTCTATTCCACAATGAAAAATCTCCTTTCAGGGTTAATTAAAGATTTTATTTTTTCATTCACTTATTCGTAGGTATTTATGTTTTGTTTTTAAAGCCTTATAAGCCTACCCACGTAACTAATGTAAACATGTAGAAGTTATTATATGCTTAAAATTTTTATTTACCGTAACTCCAGTGTATTAATAAATAATTTTATTATCGAACTTTACCTTGCCCCCTCCCCCAAATATTTATTTTCAAATATTCTGTTGCCCAATAAGCTAATACGGTGAACTTTGAAAATAAATTGATTTCAGCAGCCAAAAAAAAAGATAAAATTACCACACACACAAAAATATAATTTTAATTAAAAACAAAAACTAACAAAAAAACTAAATTTAATTTAATCGTTTCCATGAAATGTTTCTCAATTTCATTGTCTTTAAAATATTTAATCAAATTGAATTTTCATATAGGTACTGTTGATAATGTTTAATGATCGTAATTCTTGTAAAAGTGAATTCACATTAAAAATTGTTTTATGTTGAGAATGGTAATATTGTGCTGAACGTTTGAATAGAATATACAGTGAACACCAAAAGTCTTAGTACGGCAATATTTTAGTAATTTCATGAATTTTAGCATAAAATTTGAAATTCAACTATGTACTCTGATTCATTCGTACTCACCACACCATTGATTATAAGTACAAGTTACAATGAGTATGAGTACAACGTTGACATCGAACTCATTACCATTCGAAATATGTTTGCTTCATACGCTTGCCTGCTCATTCAGATTCATAAATTTAGTAAAATACTTATAATACTCATAAATGATTCGAGTGATTCGAATCATTCATCAAAATTTAAAGTCTTAGTTATTGTTGCATTTACAACAAGAGAAAAAAGACACACAAGCAAAAAACACAGAGCAGCAAACAGAGCAAACGCACAATCTTCTAGTGAGTATTGTGAGTATTCATAATTATTTTGTGATTCTGGTATATGTTGAGTCATGGAGAGTAGAAATCAAAAATATCATGCATAGTGTTAAGTATGAGTATGATGAATACTTCAAACTTTGAATATGAGTAGTATGAGTATGATTTAAAAATAAGTATGAATGCGTATAAGTATCAGAAATAATGAGTATGATTCGATTTCACTCTACGTTATTGCCGATTAAAGAAGCATACGGCAGATCTTTCAACAAGTCATTTCCAAAAATGCATGGATTCTGGTCATCCCTATCATAGTGTCGTTAGTAAACAGCGAGTTTTTTTTTCCTTAGTAATACAGCCTGTGCTTCTGTCCGCATATATACGTAGGTTTCACTTAGTAGGTATTATTATAGGCGTTACGTTGTGTGAAGTGATATGAAATCCATGTCGTATATAAGAGCTTATTAGCCGAAACTTACACTTTATCGTCTTGCCGAACGAAAATCTTGAGATACTTTTGATGGCAATTTTATTTCCTCTCAGAATTTGTACCAGAAGTTTGCAAAACAAGTATTTTTTCAATTTCGTTGACGATAACTGAACTGTCCTTTGAACCACTGCAAATCGCCTAGCAAGTCCTCACACTACCTACTAGACTACAGCAACTTTAACGAAATCTATATTATCTACTGCTCAATTGGACTGAGAGAAAATATCAGGGAATTTACAACAAACATTGTACAAAATATATATCATGAAGAAATCAAGCAGCGCCATTAATTGCGAAAGATTGAAAAACAAACAAAACATTTTTACAGAGTGTATTATCTATAGATAAAATGACATATGGCAACCCTATCATTCTAGAAAATGCTTGAGATGCGCAATACCCTAATAAGTTTAAATCAAGAAACTGGAATAAAAAGAAAAAATAAGATGGTTAAACGACTCTAGGTACTGACACTCATATATAAAATTAACACACAAAAAATAAGTGGTGCGAATAGCTAGGTCGTAATACTGACTGAAGAATTGCAATGACCAATTACGCATGTGTGTGTGGATTTAGAAACCCATAGAAAAGAGGAAGAAACTTTGAAAGAAACTGTGAAAGATATTTTGATAGAAATTTGATGGTGACCAGTGGCACGACCTACACCACATATTTCATACGATAGCTTCTTCAGATCTAAGCTATTTGACGATGTATTGGGGCACTGAAAAACTGTTTGATTTAATCTAAAATTTCTGGAAATTATTCCCTTATCATTCGTTATCTGTTTGATTAACTTTTCACATGGTGGCTCGCTGAACTCCTATGCCAAAGTATTCAAATTTAAATTTCCTATGAGACTGACGTCATGAGTTTTCAACTTTTTTTCCTGTTTCCTTTAACAGAATAATTACATAAAATGTAATTGAATTTAATTTAATTTTTAAAATAATTATTTCTCTTTCTTATTCTTTTGATTCCTTATTTTCCTTTTGCAAATAGTTGGAAATAATAAAGCAGAATACAACGAAGTTGAATGAATAGAAGAGGAATAACAATGAATTCTCCCGGAACAAAGACGATATTATGCTCATCGAAAATTTTCATGTAAAAAAAAATAAGGGAATAAATAAAGTCAACGAAGTAGGAAGAGTAAGCATAAAAGGAAACATTATTTAAGAAAAAATTTCAGATAACAAAGAGCATCATCTTCTACCTGGAACACGTAAAAGGGATGCATTTACTCTCTCACATATACACAGCAGAAGGGAAAACTTTAGTTTCCTTTAAAAGACATTGACTTCATCATTTAAAGTTTTAAGCAAATAAAAACGAAAAAGGCAAGGAGAGAGAGAAGGAGAAAGAGAGAGAGAGAGAGAAAGAGAGAGAGAGAGAGAGAGAGAAAATAAGGAAGAAAGTAAATGAATGTTGCCGTCTTGTGTTAGTAAAGGTGCTGGTACAAATTAATTTTAACCCTTAAAAGCTATTTCAGTATGCTTACGCTGTCAATTGCACAGGGTTTTCGGAGCAACTTTTTAAGGTTTAAGTGTATGAGTGTGGGTTGGTAGCATGCTGATGCTGCTGATAAGGCATTAACAACAATATTGTTGAGATTATATTGTAGAAAGTGCTAATGTAAGTTTTGTATCTCTTTTTGGAGCATATCTTATTATTTTTCTTCTCTTTCTGCCACCTCTTCTTTGGATTTCTTTGTATTTATTTTTTAATGCCTTGCATTGAACGATTGGATGAGTAGTGGGTGTGTGTGTGTGTGTGTGTGTGTGTGTGAGTTATTTTCCATATTCCACTTTTAAGTATTTGTCTTATACTCTCTGTCGTAGAAAGAAAAATAAAAAGAGAAAGAAAGAAAGTTACATGACAACACCTGCTGTTGTAAGTTTTCAACGTAAAATACTCAACGCAATTGTTAAAACGGAAATTGCAAAAGTAGTTTCTTAATCCCATTCTCAGCTACACAGATTTAACTTGTCGCCATTGTTATGCATGCCAACAGTGTATGAGTAAGTGCATACAGATGCCAGCATGACTGCTGTTGTGACTGTCACGGACTGAATGTCTGTCTAGCAGACACTCTTACGGCTTTACTGGCTGATTTCTGAAGAACATGAATTATATTGCATTTCGTATTCGTATTCGTATTCGTATTTGTATTCGTATTAATTTGTTGAAAATTACATGACAATGAAATCCATGGTGATAAGTAAGTCGTACGTAACGTACAGCAAATATTGCTGCAGATGATGACAATTTCAAATGCTGGAGAATTGTTACCAATGTTCTGTCTTTTCTGTTCCCCATTTGATGTAATTACTTAAGCTGTTATTCATTAAAAAGCAAGGAGGAGAGTGCATTAAAATATCTCAACGTTCATCATTTCTTTCCACTTAAAAATACAGATTTTTTTCAATCCTTTAAGCTTATCTGATAGGCTTAAAATCTTTTCGTAATGCAACCATAATCTGAATGAATTTCTTTTTTAAAAATTCAATTAAATTTCCTTGTTTCCTATCAAGTGTGTCTTTAGTTTCAGAAACAATAAAATGTTGCGAGGGATAAAATCCAGGCACCTAAGTTACGATTTTTAATGTTCATTTTGCTTTCCATCAACAAAGAGCATATCGTTTGGGGTTTTAACAGTGGCCTCACGCCGAATAAGCCAACTAACTACCTACTGGACTACGGCTAACTGACTAAAGTCAGACAATTGTAATTAAAAACTCACAGATAAACAATAGCGAACTAAATCTTAAACAGTTGTGGGGTGGTAGAACCTGCTAAAACAGTGACATGGAAAAACTTTTGTAAGACGAAGCGAAAAAGAAGAACAAGAAAACGAGACAACAAGATAAGAACTGAGTTACGATAACAAAGAGTTACGCAAGCAAAACAACAAGAAAATGCGCATGTTGGTAAACAAAAATCAAATTAAAATAACAAAACTACATAGAAATACCTTTGGAGCTAATGTATGTTTAGAGAGAGTGTATGTGAATGTATTAATGACATTATATTGGGAAAATATAACATCGTTCAAATGTCCGCCATGGCTATTCTTGGTGGATCACACACAAGATATCTAATTTTCCATGCCATATGTGAATAAATCAGGGTGCATTTGCCAGATGGCATGTATTACATTTTCTTTTGGGAGCACTGTGGTACCTCTGACTTAAGAAATTTCGAAAAGAATCTTCTTATGAACGTCAAATGGCGCAATCTCGGTGGACATTTCACAACTCTTCCACGTGAGATGACCATGCCAACAAATCGCTCATGCAGAATATGTATGTAAGCGCAATAAGGCGTGACTTATTCACATACACTTACGACTTAAGAGATCACAATAACGGTGGCCAGTTCACAATACTGCCATCTAAGAGGACCGTATATTCAAATCGCTCATGCAGTATATCCAATGTGGCACCAGCTGTGTTTCAAGTAGCGCAGTAGAGTTTAAGTTACTCGTATACACTTGCTACTTCAGAAAATCCTGGCACAAAATGTCTAAGAAGGTCAATTCGCGTCCACGTGAGATGATCATTGAGTAAAATATGGCATAGACTGTGTACCACGTAGTACCGTCCTGCTTAAATTACAATTCATTGGCATTCAGATCATTCACTTCCGGCTAAAAAATCGTTTTATAGTGTTTACCCTTCACAGTAATGGCTTGGCCAACGTTGTTCTCTAAGACGTACGGACCAATAACCATGCCAACTCAAAATCAATATCAAACAACGGCTTTTTTGAGGTGAATTGTACGCCTTTGGAACTCATGTGAATTGATATCGTCGCAAATTGACAAAATTTTGTTTTTTAACGTACACAGTCAATACCGAAATGAGCTTTTTTGCTGAGAGTTTCTTCGATTGAAGCTCTGTGGTATGTTGTTGTTGAATGGTATATTCGTCCATGATGGATATAACATCTCGACTTAATAATTGTCTGTTTTTCTAATGTGAAAACCGTTATAAAATCCTTTTATTACTTTTTTTCTCTTTATACTCCAATCACCTGGTGCGTATGATTTACATGAGTAATGATAAGAAAAAAATCAATCATACGTCATGCATGACATTTGACACATACATTCCGATTTCACACAAACTTTGTTTATTTTTCAATTTAAAAATTTTATTTCCATTTTTTTATTTTATTTTTACCACGATTCTTTTCCTTGTATGCTCTCTACTTCTTTAAATTCTATTCTTTGTTCCTTTTTTAATCAAACCAATTAACAATTCAACAGCAAAAGCAATCAGTATGAGATTCAAGGTATATCTTCTACTGAAATACAGTGGGCGTCAAAGGAAACTTTACACTAAGGATACCATTACACCTCTTTAGGGGAGTGCCCAAAAAAATTTGACAATATTTGGAATTTTTTCGTTTTTTTTTTCAATTTTAAAAACTGGCGGTAAAATAACGGTAATTTATTAATGTTTATACTTTTAATGTCCACTTTCTTTTGGTACTCACTGTAGTTCTATGAAAATTAAATTTTTTCATAGTTTTTTCCATAAAATACATAGGAACGGTTTTGCGAATAGAAAATCATCTTGCACCTTAGCCGTAACTGTTGCTGAATTACATGCAACTTGTATTGCAACAAAGCATTACAGTTACTGGCGTTTAAAGTATCTTCATGGGAATTTTCTCATACTTCATAGGAATTTATGGAATAATAAAGAACAATATTCTTAAGAAATAGAATTTCAAATAACTTTTAATATAATATAAAGTGTATGTGTGTGGGAAAATACAGAGAGAGAGAAAAAGAGAGAGAGAGAGAATGAGAATTTACAATGAAATATTTCTAATTATTAAATATCGCAGTAACAGTATAGTGTTAGATAGAAGAACCCGAGAAGCTGATATATTTAGAAGAAATGGAGAACAGCACAGAGAACAGTTATGTTGTACGCCAAGTCGTAAATGTTTATTTGATTAAGCTTCTTAAGACATTTAGGGTTAGTGTGAGTAAAAAAGATGGCTAAGTAAAGTTAATAAAATTCCAAAAAAAAATTTTAAATTAAGATTCTTTTCAAAGTATGCTTATATTTTAAAGGAACAAAATTAAATCGGCTTTAAAGATTGGCATTTTATAGTCCCCCATATTGGAAATTCTTAAGAGGTTTTTTGTTTTTCTTCGCCCAAAACCCATTCATAGTTATGGCTTTACCATTCAACCGTTTTATGGCCAAGTTTTGTATTTGTATTGCATTAACTCTTATTTGTTGTTGCCCTGCTAATTAGTATTCTTAATTACAAGTTTAGAAAACTAACTTTTCTTTATTATTTGTTGGCTTGTTTTTGTGCTTATTTTTTTTTGCAGCTCTTTCGTAAGCAAAAGAAAAAAAATAAAAAAAAAACGGAAAAACACACTCTAAAAATTAAGTTGATAATTGCGTTGTTTACAGTTGGGAAAATTAAAACAAACAAAAAAATGTTCGTAGAAAATTTCATAGAAAATAAGAAAGAATGGCAAGAAGTTGTTGTAGAGAATGTACAAAACGAAAATTAAGTTTCAAAAAAATAGACAACAGAACAGCAAAAACCAAAAACGTGAACATGTTTTGCTTAACAATGAGCTTCAATACACAGAAGAGAACTTTAAAATATTTCTTCTTTAGTTAGGATTTTTATTTCTTTCCTCTTGTAACAGACAATGGTCATAAATGTTTAATAAACTTGTATCAATTGGATTTGATCAAATAAGCTCATAAACGTAGCAAACATATTAAAAAACATTATAAATGATGTTCGTTTAGACAAATTAAGTTGTAGTTAGAAATTGGATAGAATTTTTTAAATGAAAATATTTGAAAACAACCAAAAAATTATTCTTTTTTGAACAAAAAGAAAAAGGCAAACCTTTGATTTAATAATTCTCCACAAAAAATCTTTAATCACTGAATTTAAAACAATGAAAAGTGAACATAAATTCTGATGAAATTGTCCTCCAACAGTTCTAATAACGTTAATGAATTTAAGTTCTTGCATAGTTTAGATCCTTCCTTACCTAATCAAACACGCAATCGAGAAGTCAGTTGATGCCTCAAAAAAATTGTTTCGACACTCCTCACAAGTATACCCACATACAATTCTGTGCATAAAAAAATAATTCCTTAATTCATGTATATTTCATCCAGAGAAGGTTAAGTTCCTTACTTCACCTTCGTGATAAAAAATATAAGAAATATTGTTCTGATGCACAGCACTAGAGCTTAAAATAGGCTAATAAGCGATAAAACTTATTTGCACCAAAAACAATTTGAATTTCTCAAAAACCCATCATAAATGAACGCTAACTGGTATCTAAAGATGTTTTTCAAGGCCTTAATAGTATGCTGATTAAGTTTCTTTCCATTGACTACAGTATACTGACTTTCTTTAAGGACTTAAACATTCGTCAACTTTTCCAATCGAATGAGCAACACCGATATGCCGGGAACAGTGCCATTGTGCGTGAGAGTACAAAGTCAAATCTAAGGCTATCAATTTCGATTTCAATTTCCCATAAGAATTCGGACTTTTGCCGACTAGAAGTTGATGAGTTTTAAGTCGTTTTTTGCCTAATTTTCACTGAATAATCAGTTGTAGCGATTAGGCTACGTAAACATACAAAATTATTGAATTTGAGATGAAAACAATCCACATGAGATCCAACAGCGTCCAATATATCCCAAAAAAAGTCAGTGCTGGGTATAGATTTTAGGCTGACGACATCATCAGCCCTTATTTTTTTGAGAAGGACTTTAAGCCGACCATGAATGTCAATGGTTATGAACCTCTTTTGGCTAGAGTAGGATAATGTAAATACCAACAATATGTAATTTTAACAGAATGGTGTTATGTTGCACACAATTCATTCAACATTACATACCAGAGATCAGCAATGAATCACTTTTTCACTACTCATAAGTACTCGTGAAATTTTGAATATAATGAGTCAACAGTATTGAAATTTAACTACTCTGAATCATTCGTACTCACTACAACGTTGACTTATAAGTACAAGTTGCAATGAGTATGAGTGCAACGTTAATATCACACTCATTACCATTCGAAATATGTTTGATTCATACGCCTGCCTACTCATTCAGATTCATAAATTTAGAAAAAATACATAGAATACTCATAAATGATTCGAGTGTTACGAATCATTCATCAAAATTTACAGTTTTATTTATTGTTGCATTTACAGCAAAAGAAAAAAGACACACAAGCAAAAAACACAGAACAGCATACAGAGCAAACACACAACCTTCTAGTGAGTATTGTAGTGTTCGTATGCGATTCATACTTATTTTGTGATTCTTGTGTATGTTGAGTCTTGGAGAGTAGCAATCAAATACATCATACATAGTGTTAAGTATGAGTATGATGAGTACTTCAAACTTTGAATATGAGTAGTACGAGTATGATATTAAAATAAGTATGAATGCGTATAAGAATTAGAAATTATGATTATGATTCGAATCTGCTCATCTTTTTGAATACTCATTGCTAATCTCTGTTACATAGCTTGAGGGTATGATCACTCCACATAGAGATGATATATACTGCCCTGCGAGATTTTAGAATATGACTACATTAGACTTTTTATTGTGGGGATTTTCTTTTCTACAAATCACAGTGGTCCTCAAAGCTAACATAACCCATGCCATCAGTCTAATGCAACTTGATTTATATGCCAGAGTCATGAAAAATTTTACATTTCGGATATGCTTCATTCAGAAAAGTTGTGGCAGATACTGAAATTGCATGAATTTGATTTGGAAGACACTTGATTATATGGAGGTCTTTGTAATTGGAACCAAAGACAACCCTCTCTACACTGTGTAATTAAATATCACAATTACGAACCATATACGTTCGAAGTGTATTGTTTGAAGGATTAATTTTATGGTCAATGCCTACTGACTTAGTTAATTGATGATTACAACCTTATAATCAGTTTAACAAACTAGCTTCTAACACCACTGATGTCGTGTGTGTTAATTGTTAGACATGACTGGCCGCATCGGCATCTGTATATCATCAATTCCTCATGGCAAATCAAAGAAATGTTTTCTACGACAGTATTATGTACTCCCAGAATTTTTGCCAGAAAATTTATAAGAGGAAGCCGCTTGAAGAAATATTTTTTTTTTCAATACACCACTAACTATATTACAGGGTAATTCATGTTTAAGATTAAACTTTTGTAAATTTAACACTAATTTGGGTGCCCTAGAAGTCTGGTGATAGAAATTTAGCGTGAGGGTTGTGGATTCGATTTCCATCACAGACTCTGGTGTGTGACATTACAGCGAGCATATGTTCAAATTGCTCAGCTCGTATATAATTTAATAAAATTTGTTATTGTATTGTAATTAATAAATAGATAAATAAACACTAATTTGTAAGCAAAAGTTTGTAGAAGAACTGAAATGTATGAATAAGATTCCAAGGACATGACATAACATGACAGCCATAAGAGTAGTAGAGTTATTGCGATTCTTTTTTCCTTTTTCACTTTAAATTTTATAAGATTTTCTTTTTATATTGAATTTGATATAATTGGTGTGTTTTCTCTTACTTTTTTGTTTAAAATTTCTTAAACCCACACCAAAAAAATGGTTCTGTTTTTACACAGTTTTTAAAGAAAAATTTTGTACCTTTTGCAGTTCGCTCGTTAGCCAGTTCTTTGCAATGAAAAGAGGAGGAAATTTTTCTTTCATTTTCTATTATTTTTCTTTAATTTATTCCTTTCTTTCATTTTGTGTTGAATAAAATAAAAATAAATCATAGAGTAAGTAAGGCAATAACAAAATCATTCAGGTCCCATTGCAAAAGGAAAAAGGAAATGGAGCAAACGACGTCTAGACTAATTAAAGAAATACGAATACATACACATATACATGCATACATATATATATATATACTCTGAAATAAACTCATTAAAATAAATAAAAATGAAATTAAAAAAAACATCATAGGCCAGGTGGAAAATATTTTTATTGTTACAATAAAAAAAAAAGAAAAAGAATCGTTTTTCTCATTACAATAAACAACTTCATTATGCGGCCTATAAAATGTTTAATTTGTTGTTATATTTTATAACCATATTGTTATGGCTTAAAGACAGTTTTTGTTATTCGTTTTACTGTATTTGCCAGTTTTATTTCACATGAATTTGTAATGAAAACATACATGGCTTTGGGCCATCATTACTTTAAAGCATTTAAATTTTAGTTTTCTTTCGTTTTTTCTTCCTCTCTCTCTCCCTCTCTCTCCCTCTCTCTCTCTCTCTCTCTCTCTCTCCTCTCTCTCTCTCCTCTCCTCTCTCTCCCTCTCCTCTCTCTCTCCTTCTTTCTCTCTCCCTCTTCTCCTCCCTCTCCTCTTTTGTAATTTTTTAACCATTAGCAAAACAGCTTGATAAAATAATAAAAATGCTTTCAAACTTAAGAATTTCTTTCTTCATAGTAAATGTTTCTAGTGTGGCAGCTTACAAATGCTGCCATAAAGTCTTTTGTAGTTTATTTAAGTACTCTAGGTTTACCAGTTAAACTTGCAACATATAAAGGGAAATTCTTTTTTCTTTTCTTTTTAATTTCCATACAAGCAATGTTTAGAATTTTTATTTGTAACAAGTTCGTAGCATTTCTTAACAGGAATACAATTCAGCTTTGATTTCTTAAGAACATGATTTAAAAATTCTTCTTCAAGTTTACAGGCAATGGCTGACACAATCCACATATGATAGAAGACTTTAAGTCTTTAAAGTTCAACTGTTTTAATGCCTTAAGCTGTGTAAGATCTTTCCAGTGATTAAAAATTCTTCTTAGAAAACTTGAATTTTAATTTCTCTCTTTAGCCACTGAGGCGTATAATGAATTTGCTTAACTATGTTTAGCAGGCGAAAAAATAAAAAGAAAATTTTATTGGTGTCTAGACAGAAAGACAATAGTAAGGATTGATGAATTAAAATAAGAAACCCAAAACCTTCTTTGTTCGAGGCATTTCTACAAAATCTCTGCTAAAACTCAGGCAAAGGCACTTTCATTGATGTTCGCAAATACTATGGAATGTAAGCGGCCCGTTTTGGGATTAATGTCCAGATTTTCACTCTGCACTTACACTTAAGAGAGCAGGATATATTCCAGAGAAGATTTGTTTCTAGTATAAGCCCTCAGTTAAGCCTCAAAGTACAATCTCGGGCATTGATTTTGAAGCTGACGTTTAAGTATCTCTCTGACTACAGAGAGAGCATCATTTTCAAGGCTAAGGTTTCGTTAAAAGATGTGTTAGGGAGCCAAATCTCAAATCTGAGGTTGTCAATGTCTACTTGCATCCATCAGAGGCACTCAAATCCAATGTATTAAGTAGTGTTTACTTGACTTGTTCCCCTGATTTAGATTCCAAATTATTTGACCATTTGAGGAAAACATAATGCTGACGAGATGCTAGTATAGGGCCATTAATACAACTTTATTGCACTGTATACACATCCTCCTCCGGTTTTGCTATCAAACTTGTGTGGATTAGCAATGTTACGAGAGGAATTGTCAAAATATGGAACAGGAATCGATGCAATACCTTCTTTGTGCCTGCTTTGTCCTCATGAAGCTTAGAATTGAACACTTTGATTTCCCTGAATTCTCTACCGGATATATAGTTGCCGCAGTCTAGTAGGTAGTGTGTTGGTTTATTAGACGTGAGGCCATACTTCAAACCAATATCGCCAACAAAACGAAATATTTCTGCAGTGTCTTCCTCTATCTGAGATTAAATAAAAGTGCCATGAAAAGTTTTTCAAAAGTCTGTCGTTTGAAGTCGATTTTAAACTATAAGTCCCGCTACTTATGTCTATAATAAACACACACAATTGGTGTGAGAAGCTAGGTCGTAATCCTAGTTGCCATCTGAGAGAAAGGTAATGCTGACGAAGGTCATGAATATAACTAGAGCGTCGGGAATACACTTGCTTTTTTGGTTTTGCAGTCGAACTAATGCCGATAAGAGAGGAGTTGTTAAGGTAAGGAACAGGAGGAATCGTTACAACACCTTCTCAGAGTTGGACACTTTGGTGCAAACTTATTTCATGATCTGGATTATCTCGAGGAAGTTTTAGAGACGAATCTGGTAAAACTTGTTAAGAGTAACGATAGGTTCACATGAGGACTGTATGCGTTATACTTCTCGGTTTATGGGGTCTTCACAAGAGTATACTAAAACGCAGATGGTCTGATGCAGCAACTTGCAGTATATACACGATGTTCCTCCGTGTTCTGTATGGCAGAGGAAATCAGACTTGTCTGTACGAATTCAATCAGACTTTATAAAGATGCCTTTATGATTGGACGTGGATTTATGCGTATGTGCTATTCATATTATAAGTATTGAGAGAATTTTAATGGACTTTTTGTATACTTTAACTGTTCCTTGGTAGACGAAACGTAGACATTGTTGTGCATATTGTAGTCAGAAGCAAACTGCCTAGGCAACATATATGAGTGTGAGGCAACCATATATGAGTGTAACTGGTTAAAGAAGGTGGATATTTCATTGACCCATAAGGTCTCCTTTTTTTGCTTCCTGTGTGAATTCTCGTATAAACTATAAATTTCAAAATAACTTTTGGTTACCAAAAACAAATCAAATTTTATCTTCTAATGGAAATATCTTTCGAATTCCCTTGAATTTACTGCATTTACTAAACACATGCTTAATGCATTTGCTGTTGGCCTTAAAGAAAATTCTTAAAATCAAGTTAATATTGCTACAACCAAATATAGGCAAAGTAAAGCGAAGTATGTATCTGTATACGTGTGTATGCACTTATATAGAGACCTCAATACTTATGCAAGAGCAAGAGAAATAGAAAAGAAAATATTTTTAAGGTGGATTTACAAAACGCTGTAGTGAAAAAATGTAACGTAAAAATATAAAAATTGTTACCAACCCAGTGCAAGCCAGAGCATATCTTCAGTCAAGGTTACAAACTCAAGTTAAAACATTAAAAAATATGTGGAAACACAAATAAAATAAAAAAACCCGAAAGTAGGAGAAATATTTTATGCCACAGCAGCAGAAACAACAAGAAAAAATTGTGGCATGAAAATATATAGTGAAACATGAAAGAAGAGAAGAGCAGAGAAGAGAGAGAGGCTCGAAGAGAAACATCTCGAAAAAGAAAATTGTTGAACAAATATTTGTTGAAATATTTTTCTACGATTATTTCTTTTACTTTAAATATTTTCTTGTTAACATTAAGAAAATAAAAACAGAAACAGAAGAACAGAAAAAAGTACGTAAGAAAAAGGGAAAAAAACGAAAACGAAAGAGAAAAATGTATGCAAAAGACCTTGACTTAAATAAAATCAAATGGTTGGAGGATGAATACTATTCTTAAGCTCTTATAAAAAACAAACTATAAATTCTTGCCATATTTTCTTTAATTTTCGATCAGATGTTATTTAGCTTGCATGGAGCAAGTTCTAGAATAATAGAGTTACCATCTCTGATTGACGACAAACTTCATTCTTAGTGAAAATCTATCATTATTATTATGTATATTATTTTGAAAGCAAAAGGTAGGCCTTAATATAAGAGAAGACGGAAAAAAATTTTTCTATTAAAGAAAATTACAAAATTTTTTAAAAAATTTTTAAATATTCTAAAAATTTTAACGCTACAACTCGTAGTCCTTACTCCTTTATCTTTGTGCCAAATTATATTTTCGTAGCTCTACACATTAAAAATTTGCCGGTATATCCTTTTTACGGCTTTAATAAAAATCATTCAAAATTCAATTTTTTTTAAAGTAACATTTGCTTATTTAAGATCGTTTAGAACCTTTATCGTTAATAAACACATATTATCGAGTGTGCAGTAATGCTTCCATCATTTCTTTATAGGTAATCTTAAAATGCTTATGTTTGAACTTCTCTGCAGTAGAACAAACAGCTGCTTCGATGGCAAAACAACTATTAAAACAGCGAAGGAAAACAAAAGAGAAAAATGTATGCAAAAGACCTTGACTTAAATAAAATCAAATGGTTGGAGGATATAAATTCTAGCCATATTTTCTTTCATTTTCGATCAGATGTTATTTAGCTTGCATGGGGGACAAAAAAAAGCAAACAATTTAAAGATTTTAAGGAGAGATTCGTTTTGAAACTTTAACAAAATGTTTCTCTAAACAATATTTAATTCCTCTGTTGATGCCTAGGTTTGGTTTCAATTTCTTATTGTTTTCATTTAAATTTTCATTTATTTTTTGTTTAAAGAAATGTCAACGTTGCAAGCAAGTAAAACAGAAAATAAAACTTTCAACATCTGCAACATGCAACAATGAATAACAAAAGTAAACGAAAACATTTTATTGAGTTTCGTCTTCTCAACTTCTCAACGTCTGCCTGCGATTCTATTTTCCATATGAAGTTGTAAGTAAAACTTTATTTTGTTTCGTTTTATTCCAGCAACGATGAACGAGCTGAGTTACGGTGTAATGGCAGTAGAACTGAAATAAAATGGAGAAGTTAAAAAAAAAAGAAGCAAAAAGTTAAGTTGTCTTAAGTGGAACACTTTAAACGCTGTCAATTTCCATGTTTGTTTAACAATTCATATGCAGTTTTTATGATTTCACAATTTGCATGATTCCATCCACGATGAAGTCAAACATGTTCGAAAAAACGAAATGAAACAACAGAAAGCGAAGCAAAGGATACAAATTAAGAAATGTTTCATGGAATATTTAACAAAAGAAGAAAGTAAAAAAAATTGTTTTTGCAAGTTTTTCTTCTTTTCATTCTCTTCGAAAGTCAATGGAAATGAAAAAAAGTTGAGATTTGTCGAAATAAAGCATTAAAGATTTGATAGAAACAGAGAATTGCACGATTTCTTCTAAACATTTCAGTGGCTAGCAGAGAACACAGCTAACTAAAGCCTATTAACGATAACTGATCTGGAGAATTACATTAATAGCTCCAAATGAATGCTACAAAGGCGGAGGTTAACACTATCGTTAAAGCCTTGAAGGGAAATCAGGAGCTAAGTTTCAATATTTCAGTTATTGGAGAGAATTATTGGAGCAGTGCTGTGAGAAAAGCAGTGCTGGAAGAAAAACATCGATAAGCATCGATACTTCAGTTATCGTCATCTATATGGAGATAATTGCATCAATCAGTGCTGTCAGTCTCTACGTCACACAATCTCCTAAGCTTCTGTTGCTCACTGGCCTAATGTTTGCGACATTGCATCGTATTGATATGAATTCCAAGTCATACAAATATTCTAGAGAATTATAGGCTGACAAGTACGATACCAAACAGTCATTGCTTTGTGTGGCTCTAAGTTAAGAAGACATACGCTATTAGTTCACTGTTGAATTTGTTAAATAAATGAGTCGTCTTGTCCAATTTTCCTATTGGAACTCATAGGGCCCGACATGACCATTTGCAGCACGTTCAGAGACGTTTAGCCTCTTCTATCAATGGAAAGCGCACAAACCAGACACAAACACAAACTTTTCATGTCATAAAGATTAGAGTAAGCTTATGGCATGCATAAGTATAGCGCTCTATATGGCTTCTTGTACGACGTCATAGTCTATTAGTTAATATGTGCTTATTACACAATCGCCCATGGTTTAAAAACCCTGCTCCGACACTTCGAACAAAACAAATATTGCTTTCCGCCACAATCTTTCAGCAGTCCTCTGGCAAAAAACTCTCACAGCAAAGCAAAATTGCCTTGAAAAGTTTCCCAAATCTATCGTTAGGATAGATTGCCAAACTGTATGCTCCAGCATATGGAGCATGGATAAAATCAACAAACTGGGTGCAGGGAGAAGATAAATTGTAATCTTGGCTATAAGACTGTAATATCCAAGTAAGGGATTGGTTATACGTTACCGAAGTCATAGGTAGATAGCGTGTGCTTATCGGACGAGAGCCTGTGGTGAAACCTCTTGTCAGACATTTCGAATAAAATAAAATCTGAAACAAATAATTCTTTCAGCTTTTTCCTCTCAGCAGTCTTCTAGCCAAAAGAACCTCAAATCCATCGAACCCATAACTAATTGATAAAATTAATACACACAACATGGGTTGTAGTTTTGACTAAATTCTTGTAATAACCAAATTACCCGCATTATTGGACTTGTCAGGATAAGGAAATGAAGACTGCTTACCCATACATGAGCTTAGAGTTACGATTCTTGGTGTAAGACTTTTTCATGAACCGTACTACCTTAGCAATGCATAGCAAATGAATCTGATGAATTTTTTCAAGACTGCTGTTAGCTCTCTCTTTGCAATCTATAATTTTCTAAAGTCATCACTAGCAAAATATCTAATCAGGCGAACGAAACACTGTGAACTGTTTTGAATTCTGTCAACTACTTACGGATGCAATTACTAGCCATTGTATTAAAGAATGTAGGTGTGTCTGAGGGGAAGAGCCGCCTACAATCCTAATCTTGTAAGAAGTGTTTCTGAAGGAAAAAAGACTAACATTACTCAGTGAAGGTGGCTTTCAGAAACGGTGTAGTTTTGAGAATGGGTTATTGTCGTATTTGTATGAACATACCGGTTCCAGATATGATTTTTCAAATTTTCAGGATATCACAGTTGAACCCTCAAGTGATTTCTAATGAAAAAAAAATTAAGAGCAACTGCTATGGCCCAACAATACCGCACTTATGCTCTAAATTAAATGTTTACACAATATTACCTTTGAATCCTATGCCTTTACGGATAGCTTGGATAAGTAAACATGTTTCACACACATTCAGAATTTATCATTACAACCCTTTAGTTAGGATAACCACCTCTCATACCACATATGTTCTGTTTGTTAATTTTTTCTATTAGTGGCGGGACCTAGATTTTAAAATCGACACCAAACAACTGATATTTAGGAGTTTCCAGAGTTTTTGCCAGAAATTTGCTGAGAGGCAGTCACCAAAGGATGATTTTTTTGGATATTGTTTTGTTGGTGTTGCCTTGACCTGGGGTTTGAACAGAGGCCTTACGTCTACTAAGCCAATACACTACCTATAATACACTACACTATACTGCAGAATTAATTTATTTTAAACCATATTCCCTGTAAAATTGTTCAGATTCAATTAAAATGTCCTATGTAAACTGTATTTACATCGAATATCTCTCTCTCTCTTTCTCTCTCTCTCTCTCTCTCTCTCTCTATCTCTGCATATTTATCATTATTTTATTTCAAATATTTTATTTCTTAACAACTTAATTATAGTTTAACAAAAATAAATTGAAATGTTACGAAAATATTAAAATATTTTTACCATTTTTTTTCTGAATTCTTTTAAATTAAAAACAACATTCGTCCTTAATAAATCCATAAACTTATATACACCAACATAGCCAAATGTATGTGTGTGAGGGAAACAAAAACAAAACGTACATTTTTAAGCAGAATACCACATGAATATACAAAAAAAAAGATGAAATAAAAAGAATCTAAGTTTTCTATTTGGTATGGTTTATCTAATCAGCATGTGAATATTTACTTACAACACAACCTCCCTCATACTAATGCATATTTAGATTACACATACACATGCATGCATGATTATATGCTTATAAATGAACGAAATGGAAAAGTTTTACAAAATTTTGTTCTGTTCAGTTCTGTTTTTTTTTTGTCTTTTGTTGCTGTTGTATTGTTTTTAACAAAAATCCTTCAAATTTCATTGTATGAATAAAAATTACAATTTCTCTCTCTCTCTCTCTCTCTCTCTCTCTCTCTCTCTGTTGAACAAATAATAGTTGCAGTAGTAGTTCTATACATGAATACAAATCATGTTTCTTGTTAAAGGACACAATGAAATATTCTCTCTCTTTGCCTCTCCTTTACATAATGCATGCAAGTAAATACTCTTTATACCCGTATCTGGTTTGGTATTTATTGTATATGAGAGAGGTAGAGAGTGAGAGAGAGAGATAAGAGAGAAGTGGAATTTGAAACGTAATGAGTTATTTGGACATGCATCATGTATTGTATGAAAACTTTAAGCATCAAATGCCGGATAATGAAAAATCTGAAATGAAGACATGTTGATTTTAATTAAAACTCTCCTGCTCAGTCTCTCTCTCTCTCTCTCTCTCTATCTCTCTCTTTATCTATATCTAGCATACTCTAACACACTTATAGCATACACACACACATGAATAAACACACGTATTGTAAATAAATTTTATTAGACAATGATGTTGTGATATCTGTGTGTGTGGGTTTATTTGTTGTTGGCTAAGCTGGACATTCGATTGGTAAAAGTTTAACAAAAAATTAAATAATTTCACTCCAAAAAAACTTTCTTGTAAATATTTAATAACAAAGATTTTATCATTCAAGTTTTTTATTTTATTTTATTTGGACAGCCAGAAGTACGAAACGGAACAGGCTAACAGAGCAAAATGAAATAAGTCAAGTTGTATAGATAAAGGCTGCCAGTTAAACTTTTCATAAGTAAAGCATTTTGATTTGATTTTAGTTACTCTCGTTACAGTGTGTTTTATTTTTATTTAAATTTTAAACTTTGTACACAATCTGTGGGTTTTTATGCACAACACATTAAAAATAAACACATGCGTACATAAACGCAAGGTTTCTCTAACAACAGATACATTTCAAACGAATGGAGAGACATATGCGTGTGCTTAAGAAGTGATGATATTGCCTCAAAAGACAAACACTACACAGCTTAGCTGTAAAAGGAATAGAAGAGATTTGGATCTTTACTAGTTAAGACCGAGAGATATCCTGAGTGGTTATCACAACAAAGTCAGGATCACATTCTAGCTTCTCACACCACTCATTGTGTTCATTTTATCCGTGAGTGTTAGTCCTACTACAATTTAAAGTCGACTTGGAGCAATAGATTTTTAAGAAACTTTTCACTCCTAAAAAATTTATGAGAAACTCACGTCTAATACACTAACACACTATCTACAGCACTACAGCGATTTGAATCTATTTCCGGCTCTTAAAATTGGACTTTGTACCTGTATTTTTAAAGCGAGCACTGTATAGAAGTCCAAGATATTTGTCCATATGTGACATCATAAGATTCCATTGAAATCGCAATTTAGAAAATTGGAACTACGTCAGTGCCGTAAGCTCCACCTTATAATTTTTATAATTCTTGGAGTTCTATTCCAAGTTCTTATATCTTTGATTTCCATAAACAATCTTCTACTATATTTTTATTATTATTTTTTTTTTCAAACGCAACGAATAATTTTCTTACTATAGCAAGTACTAGAACAATAGAGTTACCATCTCTGATTGACAACAAACTTCATTCTTAGTGAAAATCTATCATTATTATTATGTATATTATTTTGTAAGTAAAGTAAGTAAAGTTTTCTTTTCAGAAATTAAAGGAAAAAATTTTTCTCTTAAAAAAAATTACAAAATTTTTTTAAAAATTTATAAAATATTCCAAAATATTAATACTACAACTCGTAGTCCTTAGTCCTTTATCCATATGCCAAATTATATTTTCGTAGCTCTACACATTAAAATGTTGCCCGTATATCCTTTTTACGGCTTTAATAAAAATCATCAAAAATTCAATTTTTTTTAAGGTAACATTTGCTTATTTAAGATCGTTTAGAACCTTTATTGTTAGTAGACATATATTATCGGGAGTGCAGTAATGCTTTCAGTTTCTTTTCTCATTTCTTTATAGGTAATCTAAGAATGCTTATGTTTGAACTTCTCTGCAGTAGAACAAATAGCTGCTTCGATGGAAAAACAACTATTAAAACAGCGAAGGAAAAAGAGAAACCAAATTAAAAGATGGAGGGATGTCACACTAGGTGAATATACGTACATACATTACATAATTGGTCATAAATACGATTTATTCAGGATTATAATCTCGCTTCTAATGCTACTTACTTAGTGGCGGTACCTACAGTTTAAATTCGATTACGAAAAACAGATTTTTAGGGAAACTATTCATGTCCATTTTTTTTACTCTCAGAGAAATCTGTGAGAGGAAATGGCCGAAGTAATATTATTTCATATTTTTGCTTAGTTGGAGATGTCTGACCTGGTGTTGGAACCGACGACTAGACTTGGGCGGCATTAAAAGAGTTTTGTCTGCTAATTGATCTTAACAATTGTTATTTTGATATATCATCGTGGCATATTATGCAACGCTTTTGTTTTAAAACAATTTCATTTAAAGGGAATAATCCCCTTTTTAAGCCATTGTGCAATTTGTTAAAGGATGTCCGCACTTAAAGATCATTAGCAGTTAAGTAGTAATGTTTACTTAGCAGGATATTGTAATTAATTATGCTTTACTTGTATTTTTTTTCGATTTATGATTATATTTGATGTGTTTGTTAATAAGCCTTGGCTTCAAACGATTATTTTAAATGTTTCAATATTAAAATTATTTGGAAAAACGATAGAAAAACAAAATTCATGGTCACATGTTATGGTTTAATGAATTTGTCGAATTCCCTTGAGTTATTTTAAGGGTTTTTTGTGGGAATACAAATACAAAATAGAAATTTTAATTATCTTTATAATACAAACATAAAGTTTTCTACACAAAATTACTATAAAACTTGCCAGTATTGACTACTAATGATCACAAGGAATATAAAAACAAACAGAAATTACAAAGACTTACAAACACATTTCATCACTCATTTACAGACACAATCTGATAGACTTACTTACTGGCAGTTCATAGAGAGATATATACCTCTGCCTTAAACTCTCTCTCTCTCTCTCTCTCTCTCTCTCCTTGTGTGTGTATAAGTGTGCTTCATCTTGTGAGATATTTGCAAAACCAAATTATAACATCAAAAAACAAAATTTAAATGTTTTAAAGCTATTTACAAATTATCTTTTAATTGAGTGTAAATATTTAATAACAACATGCGTTTGAATAGCTCAAGTAAAGGAAGTGTATGAGAGAAACATAAGAAAGAAAGAAAACCAAAAAAAAAAAAAATATTAAAAACAGAAGAGAAAAAAACACCGGATATAACAGCCTGAAACTCTAATTGTTTTTAACGTACATATGTCTTTAAGAATACATGTAAATGGGAGTATGTTACATACAAACATTATAAGAGAGACAGATAGAAAGAGAGAGAGAGCGAGAGTCAGCCTTTAAGAAAACTGCCAATGATAATAAACACTTTGTATACACAAACGAAAGAGAGTGAGTTACAGTCGTACATGTAAGTACAATGACTCTTACTCAACTACATATAAAAAGGAGACATGCAGCGCTATTTGTATATCCATGTGTGTGTAAGGATGATATCAATTTCATTTTTCCATATTAGTTAAGTTTGAAAATAAATTTGAGTATACATTGCAAGAAAGATTAATAAGGACACTTGTTTCACTGCAAATAATTTGCAAATAAAACTTAAAGAAATTCTGTTGATATTTTATGTGTGAGTGTCTGTTTAATATTTTTTCGCACTGTATTTAAGTATTTGTTACAATCATCATTTCATTAAGTCATAGTCTTAAAAACTCACAAGTTTTACTAATTCACACTCACGTATAATACTTATACATAAACAACACACACACACACACACACACACACACATAAAAAGCACAAATAAAAATGAAATGAGTTTGAAAATAAAACTAAGAGAGAGAGAGAGAGAGAGAGAGAAAGAGAAAAAGACAGACAAGAGACTAAAACTGAGCAGATTTCATTTCACTTATTATGATATAAAGATAATGATGAGTTTTTGCGTATGAATAATGTAAATAATAATGTAAAGAAAATACATCGATGACTGTGTTTACACAGGAAATAGATTTTTAATTTTCTGTTAGGATTTTTTTCTCTTTCTCTCTCTCTCTCTTTTTTTTGCACACAGAAATGAAATGTTTTTGAGAGGCAAATATTAATTAAAATAATTTTATTTCTAAAGCCGTCAAAACAGTCTCAGTTGTATTGTAATCATTTTCATGCTATGCTAAAAGGAAGAAGACAGAAAACTGTCACATTTAATTTTAGTCTGTTGTTGTTGGTGTGTGTGGTGTGTGAGTGTGTTGTTTTTAGATCCTTTATTTTTATTATTCTATTTCTGTAATTCGCAAACACATCATAAGATGCTTATGTTATGCCATTAACTTTTTTACACACACACGCACACAACACAACACAACACAACACTGTATAATATTTACATTTCATTGAGGCAATTTAAATGTTAGACTTTTTGTTTCTTTTCGAAATTCAAATAAAAATAAACTACTGCTGTTGCTGCTGCTGTTGCTGTTTAGTTTTTAAGCAAAGATTATAATTATTTCACCAGCATATTTAAACTCTTGACTGACTCTGCTGTATGTATGTATGATAAATTATTGTAATATTCAGTGAAAGTAAGTAAAAACTTTTACTTACGAAAATTTATTTATGTTTTCCTACTCTTTTTTCTTTTTCATTATTTAACTTTGAAAAGTTTAGTTTCTCATTAAATTTGTCCATAATATTTCCTGTAAGTTGTAGGAACATACAAGAAAAATATGTAAAAAAAAAAGGTCAGGGATATTTCGACAACTATTTTCCTTATAATTATTCTTTCAAATCTCCATAACTGTTCTTGATCCTTATCTGCTGTGATCATATATATACTCCCGTCCGTGGGACGGGAGTATATGCAGTAAATGCAAATTGCGTACTCTTTGAACGTTGTAAGTTTCAATTTGAATATTTTGTAGTACTCACAAATACATACACAATTGGCTTTTCTAACCCTTAAGTCGGGATTACAACCTAGATTCTGACACCACTTATGTTGTATGTGTTAATTTTACATATGAGTGGTGGGACCTAAAGTTTAAAGGCTATTCCGAGCGACAGATTTTTGGGAAAGAGTTTTTGCCAGAAATCTGCTGAGAGGAAGTCGGCAAAGAAATTTTTTATTTCGATTTATTAGGAGAATATTTGACCTGGGGCTTTACCTGGGATTTTACCCGTCGTGTCACGTCTAATATGCCAACACACTGCCTACCAGGCCACAACGACTTTTGTATTACTTGCCAATTTTGAATTCTTAATTTGCTGCCAGTGGGCTTAACATGGTTTCTCGATAGTTTTGAGTAACTGTGACACACTTAACGGCCTCTGTTTGGTCGTAGGTCAAATCGGATCTACTAATGAAGATGCCATTGGCTTGTGTAGCATAACATCGAGTTGAATATAATCGTTGAAAGTAAAACTTCTTGTTTTAATCTGCTATTGACATGGAAGGAGTTCGTATACTTCTGTTGGAGCTCGAAATGTGCAGAGCTTTTAAGTAAAGATTCCCTAGCATTCAGGACATTCTGAATTCAGAGAATGCTTGCGAGATTATTTTCCTAATAAATGAAAATTTAAGAAAATTCGCAGCTATTTTCCAAGCAGAAGAATTCAATTCAATTTGGTCAGTGAATACAGAGAACGGAACATAGAAATATTTTCGAACAGTCAAGTCAGCTTGAATATCTAAGCACTATAGAAATGCCTCAAATTCAATTTGAGACTGCGTTCGTAATTTGATTTACCTAAATCAGAGGAAATGAGGCTAACTAGGTCTTGACAATATTCAAAGCAATAAGCAGGCGGACGACTTTTTCAGGGTAGAAGTTTACTGAGCTCTAAGGTTATCAGAATCTTTCTGTAGAATGGGTACAACAGTTTCCAAAGTTATATTTGGGGAAAGGAGAGACACAGAGTAGCAGACATCTTTTTCAAACTAAATAGTTCTGAGCATGGCATATATAACATGGTACAATTGTCCAGAACGTTATGGAGCACATACGAAGTGTCCAATTTTCCATGGCCCTGGCCATAAATCAAGCCATGACTGATGATATGAGTTAAATTGACCTAAAGTTTGTGATTTCCGACTTAAGAAAACCCCAGAAGAAAGGGCCTAACGTGGTCAAATCACATGATCTCGATTGGCAATTCACATTACCTCTACATGAGATGAGCATGCCTTCAAATTGATTGTGCTGAATATCTAATGTGGCATGAGCTGTGTGGCGCTTAGTGATGTCCTGTTCAGTCCACACTTAATAGTTATCAAGATTATCCTATTCTAGTCAAAAGAAATTGGTAATCGTTTTCTTTTAGTGCTCGCCGTTGATAGTGATAAACTGATCAACGCTGTTTTCAAAATAAAATGTGGACCGGCATCATCGGTCAGCCCAAAATCTACAATAAACAGTGACTTTTTCGGTAAGTATTGTATGCTCGCGGATCTCGTTACAAATTCGGCAATTACAAGGCAATTTTTATTTACTCCCAGAGTTTTTGTCAGAAATCTGCTGACAGGCAGTCGCCGAAGAAATATTTTTTCATACTTTCGATTTGCTGGAGATTGTCTGACCTGAGAGGTGACCTCACGTCTAATAATCAAATACATTATCTACTAAGCGACTTCAAGTACCTTTTTATTCAGAAATAGCATTAAATATCAGAGAATTGGGGTAGACATTAAAGCAAAAATATATCCTCTGATTGCAGCCACTTAGTAACTCGTCAAAAACTTGCTTAAAATCACTGGAGAGTAGAAGTATTTGTAACTTTCTTCGCTGTTTTAGTAGTAAACGTTTATCAACAGTTGATATCCTTCATTAGAACATTTTACTTGATATTCATCCGGTACAAACCCGGGAGGGTGCATGCTGCTTCTAATGATCGCTCAAGCCAGACTTGCTTGAAGTCTAGTCGCACATATGGAATCTTAGATACTCACTAAGAAAATTCTGGATTTTCTTTCATTTACATCGTATAACTCCAGAACTATGAAGATTCGGATGGGCATGTAATTTCAAATTCTAAATTTCCCATTAAAATCTTCAATTAATATTCTTCCTCTCTCTCTGTACTAAATAATCAAAAAATGTAAGAAAAAAAAAGAACAATTCAACCCAAATACCAAACAATTTCCTGTGTGCAGCACATAAGCTCATCGTTTTTATTTTTTTATATTGTCGTAGAACAAAATTTTTCAAAAATTTTTGCTGCATTTGCTGCTGATGGTGGTGGTGTTAGTACATTTACATTTAATGGTTGGTTGGCTTGGCTGGCTGGCTGAATGGTTGGCAGATCTGCTGCAACCATGATTTGTGGCTTTACACTTCATCTGTTGTTCTTAATACTTAAACACACTTGGACACTTAAAACCATAAAAACCCAACACATTTCCTAATGCCATTTCATTCCCATTTCATTCTCTTTCCTTTTATTTTTTTACTAAAAATAAAGCTGCGGTATTTCTCCACTTCTCGTACTAAAGCTAGCATCTGGACTGTTTTAGCACAGCATATGCTGTAATGTTGCATGCATTTTAGGATTTCATTCTGCACATTATTACCCCCATTTTGGGCTTGATTTTCCCAAGTTTTTTTTTTTTTTTTTTTGTGTTAATTTTTTTATTGAAATTGTAAGACCGAGCAGTGGCAGTAGTAATGTGTGCATTAAGTGAAATCGTGTCACGCTGAAACCTTTCATTAGAGAGTTCATTTTGTTACGAATTTTTATAAACGAATTTGAACCAAAAAAAAAAAACACTTGTAAAGCGACTTCGATTGAAGCAGTTACCTGTACTTGCTCTCTCTCTCTCTTTTACTGTAAACATAAAACTGTCGTAAGGGATTTTATTTTTTTTTTTGAAAAGGGTTTGGTGCCAAGTGTTTCCCTTCTAGAGTGTGAGAGTTAAGATTCGTTGTTATTTTAACATGATTTTCTTTCTTTCTTCCTTTTTCAATTTTATTTTTAATGGTAAATCTATTATTTTTGGTTTTGTTTTATACGTTTTATTTTATTGTATTTTATTTCGTTTTGTTTCTGCATTTCTCCTACTTTAGCTTAATGTCTGACTATTGGTGCAAGTAATAAAGCTGCATTAGATTTGAGCATAGTAACCTTTTTTTTTTTTTTTTTTTTTTTGATGTCACACTTAATCTTTTTTGTTATTTTCAATCTTCATGCAATTCCTAAATGCGGAATGAACATGAAATCCCCATTCAGAAAAGAAAAAAGAAGAAAAAAATTGGGGAAAATAAGCAGCAAAATCTGCTACCGAAATACCAAAAGCACAAAGGAAACAAACTCAATGTATAAATAGACCATTAAACTTTCATTAAAAAACAAATAAAAAAAAGAAAATAACAACACGTAACCACCAAAAATATTCACCTGCAGAGAAATTAAAATAAAACGTTTAAATATGCCAAAAAATGATGGCCCCAAAAACAGAACAGAAAAAAAACAAAAAAACGAAAAAAGAAATTGGGGAATTTTTAATATCCAAGGAAGTTATAAAAACTTAATGTTTTTCTGTTTTTAAATATGTATGTATACACACTGTGCATCTGTGTGTGTGTGTATGTCTGTGCTGATTTTGCTAGTTGTGAAGCAGGCATGTCTGCCATGTGATTTAATTTGTAGAGCATTTTGTTGAAGCCTTTCAATATTTGGTTACCCTCAAATTGATGGCTTATTTAACTACAATTGAGCATGGCGTCGTTCTAGACATGCAACTTGTAAAAGTCTTTAAAGCAAAAAGAAAAAAGAAAACATGCCCGATTTATATATTTTTATAGGTTATAGGCAATAGAGTTTAAAGAAATTCCAAACAAATGTATAGGCATACAGAACCAAGTGCTGACACTCACAAAATCCAAGTAACACCGAGTCTATTAGAATTGGCTTGAAGTAGTAATAAAGTCGGAGCAATAATGGAAGTTTAAAGTCGCCGTAGTCTAGTAAATAGTGTGTTGGCTTATTAGATGAAAGGCCACGGTTTAAATCCCCGGTCAGACAACAAAACCAAAATATGAAAAAATATTTTTTCGGCAACTTCCTCTCAGGAGATTTGTGGCAAAAACTCTGCGAGTAAATAAAAGTTGCCATGAAAAGTTTCTCAAGAATCTGTCGTTCGGAGTCGTCTTTAAACTGTAGCTCTCGCCACTCAGGTACAAAAATTAACGCACACAACATAAGTGGTGTGAGATGCTAGGCCGTAATCCTGAGTGAAGGGTTGTAAGGGCCAAACAAAAAAAAAAAAGGGGATGGAGATTGGCATGCAAAAGAAGGTGACAATTTTCGTCTCATGAGTGAAGGGACCTAGACTTCAATATCAATTTTGAACGACAGCTTTTTGACAAACTTTTCTTTTTTCCTATTTAAAGTACATATTGAAAGTGGTATACAACTCTCATGTATATTCAGGCACCTTAAATTCTATTTTGAGTCTTCTATGGACTTTCTAGGCATGCCGAATGTCGCCATAGTCTAGTAGGTAGTGTGTTACCTAATTAGATGTGAGGACATGCTTCAGACCCTAGAGCAAAAGACTTTCCACACTGAAACTTATTTCCTTCACGGTGTTTATGACGACCAAACAAATTATTGGTTATGCGGCTCAGGTAAAACTGATGCGATGGCGACAAAACCGGAAGCATCGGAAAAAAGAGACTGTTTCTTGGCCATTATGATCTTGAATTGCCATTGGAGAGTATTTTTCATAAATGATCCTGGAGGAACAGTTATCATTAATAAGGAAGGCTTGATGATATTGCTTGCAACTGAGATTTTGACTTGCATTGGACGATTATGAATGGAACGTTGTGTGATTTCAACTAAACAATTTTATACCAATTTCAGTTGAGTTGCCCTAGTGTATCTGCATAAGCAATACCAATCCGCAAGCCACAAAACTGGAGTTAGAGTGTCCCCTGGATGGGCTGAAGAAGAATTTTTAATCCAAGACTATTTGGCGCAGATCTCTTATGTCATTTGCCACAGCCCTCTTAAGCGACCTTTGCCTCAGTTTTATACTAATTTCAGTTGATTTGCCCTAGTGTATCTGCTTAAGCAATACTAATCCGCAATCCACAAAACTGGAGTTAGAGTATCCCCTGGATGGTCTGAAGAAGAATTTTCAATCAAAGGTTGTATGGCGCAAAACTCTTGTGGCATTTGTCACAACCCTCTTAAGCGACTCTTGCGGCAGTTTTATACCAATTTCAGTTGAGTTGCCCTAGTGTATCTGCATAAGCAATACCAATCCGCAAGCCACAAAACTGGAGTTAGATTGGATTGCAGATTGGATGGGCTGAAGAAGAATTTTCAATCAATGGCTGTATGGCGCAGAACTCTTGTGGCATTTGTCACAACCTTCTTGATAGACTCTTGCGAAATTTTATATCATTTCCACATGGGTTCCCGTAGTGTATCTGCTTAAGGAATGCCAATTCTCAATCTAAAAAACTAATGTAAGATTGTCCCTTCGAAGGGCTGAAAAAGAATTTTGCTATACTGCCTGGCTTGTTTGGCCTACACAGACTAGATGGCAGCAGCGTTTCAGTCAGTATTTCTATACTCACAAATCATCTCATTCTATTTCTGATATACCATTATCATATCGATTACTAGATTTATTGAAATTTCAGGCTGCCTTAAAGTTCCATTCCATGGAAGTCATGCTTTAATGTGAAGTAAAGGCTCATTAGACAGGACTGGTCGCTTAGCTGGGCTCCATATATTTATATGGTATTACAACGGCCTATTACGTGTGCTCAATTGAGCTTTGAATTCAACAAACCTGCCTCTATTCTTTTCTATCTAGGAGACTATGGATCTGTTTGAAACATAGTAGATCAAGTGCAAGGCAAATGAGTAAATAAGCAAGCGAGTGTCGTGATTTCGCAAAACTAAAGGTTGTCATAAAATGCTATTTGGGCCATGCAATCCTTGTAAATATCTTCAACATATTCATGCATGAATTGTTATTAAAAATTTATACGATTCGTTCTAGCTGCTGCTGCTGCATATTTAATAAAGTCAACAACAAAATGTCACATAAAAAAGTTTTATTGGCCGTTTTAAAAAAACTCAACTTAATTTGAAACCAAATTTAAAAACATTTAAGCCACATTTAACTAAAACAAACCCTTGAAAAAATCAACAGAAAAGAAAAGAAAATTCACTTCGTAAGCAAATATTTTTACATTTTTGGCGACATTATTTTGATTTTTTTCTTCTCTCCTCTTGTTTTTTTTAACGTTTATGCCATTGACAAAGGTAAAGCGGTTGAAAAAAAATTGAATAAAATTCCCTAAGGGCCAAGCAAATAGAATGTTTTTTTTTATTTTCTTTTATTTGCATTAAACGGTCAAAAACAACATAGAAGTCATAGCCTAAGCTAGATAGCCTGTCCATAGCCAAAAATAGAAAAAGGCAAGCAAAACATGAAATTTTATTATGAAACCGTATGGCTGACCAAAAATTCCATTTTTTTCAGTTGTTGTTGCATTTCTTTTGTTTTTTTTTCGTTTTTCTTTTTGGTGTGTCCCATTTTGGAAAGTTTCTAAATTCCATTTGACAATGTGTTAGTGTTCCTTTTAGATGCTTTAACTACATTTGCTTTTACAGGATACTAGAGTGAAACCCTAAAGACGACCACCCTTTATTAGAGAGAAACTTCTGTTTTCATGTTCCAGATTTCAAGCAGCAAAACATTGTTTTTCACTTTCTCTGGCTTTATTCTCTTTTCTATTTTTTTTTTTTTTTCATTTTGCTGATGTTAGAGCCTAAAAAAAACCTTGTTTTTCTTTTCTACTAGGCGCATGTGAGTAGGTCCCTTTTAAAAACCCTCGGCGTCCCTTCTAAAGAAAACTCTGTTTCAACATTATTTTGTTGTAACTTCAATACAACAAATATACCAACATTTAGTATGAGTACTGTTAGCAGGAAAAACAATGTATCTAAGCCTATAGAGAAAAATGTTAATGATGGCTATGTACAGACGTACAGGGTGCTAAGCATTAAAAATTTGTTTGCATTACGATTTGTTGAAATAGGAATCTTATAGGCCACCCTGTCTGTGGGACTATTTCAGTTACTAAGACTTGCTAAAACAGCAGCAACTTTCTGTTGCAATTGAAAAATCTGTCTGTCTTTCTTTTTTTTTTATAAAAAAAAAAAAAAATAGGAGGAAAAATGTAAAATAATAACACACATCTTGTATTTTGAGTTGGTATTGTTGTTTCCTTTTTTTTTTTCTTTGCTTTAAAATAAAACAAGAAAAAATTTTCATTTCTGCAGCATATTTTTTTTTTTTTTTTTGTGTTTCTCCTTTAGAAGTTTTCTTTTTTTATAATTTTTCTTTTTTTTGTTTTGCTTTTCATTTGGCTGCTTTTCAAATGCTGGTTATTGTATTGAGAGAAAGTATTACAAGAATGTGGTTTTGTTACTTTTTCTTTGACCCATATTTTCTCTATTTGGCGCGAAATATTTGCGGCAATTTAAATTGTGTCAAACTGCTTTAATTATTCATTTTTTTTCGACTTTAATTGGCTTTTGGGAATAAAAAGAATTTAAATTTATTTCATGGAATATTAAGAATTAAAAATTTTCTATCATGATATAGAAAAGCTATGTCAGGCCTTTAAAAATATACTGTGGATAGCGAAATTAAAAATTAATTTGAATTTTAATTTCTTTAAATTAATTTTCAACTAACCACTCTGAAGTCACACTCAGAGTGGGCCCTCTAAAGTGTGGCTTTTAAAAGCACGTATGAAATTCACGAACAGTCAAGTCAAGCTTTACATTTCTAATGCAATAAACACATAGAGCGCGTGTGGATCACAAATAGAGCACTTACGCATGTTTGTACAACAAACCTTACTTAACTTCCTAATTGATCATTACAATCCTTAAGTCAGGTTTATGACCAAGTTTCTCACACCACATATATTAAGGGAGTTAATTTTGTCGATGAGTTGAGAGACCTACAGTTTAAAGTCGACTGCGATAAACAGACTTTTGAGAAACTTTTTATGGGAATTTTATTTTTTTATTTTTGCCAGAAGACTGCTGAGAGGAATTTAACGAAGAAATATTTTTCATTTGATTGGGATGTCCGACTCATGGCCTTTCGTTTAATAAATCAACACTTCAGCTACTAGTCAACGGCGACTTTGGTGACTTGTGCAACAAACCACTCACTTTTTTATACTCTTTCAATTATTAAAGCTGAAACGGAGCTCTTTCCCTCATCTTAAATTATTTCTCTGCCTTGTTTCAGTGTCACGTTTTCTATTATTAATGTCGTAGTAAAGAGTTTCTAAGATATTGCGAGCATATGGTCCCTGCCTTGAATCTATAAAAGGTATTCGTATAATAAATTCTCCAAACCTATTGTCATATTCTTTGTCTAGGATAATGCTTTGTCCAGCTCTCGATATGCAGTCAGAGATATCCCTCTAAAATACATTAATTCCGCTTAGCATCCATGTATGTATTTCAATGATTTATTCTCATATTGGTTTCAATATTCTAAACAAGCGTTCTTGGAGTCTACAGTGGGCTGTCAAAAAATTGCCTACTAATCTCAGATTATTCCTTGATTGTCTCATGCATGGCTTAAATCTTTTTTTTATTGAAATAACCAAACAAAAAACGAAATTGTCTCAAACATATTTGGTTTGAGAAGAACCTCCCAAAACATGCACCCCATTCGTTGAGTATACCCAGGTATTTTTCTCTGGCATACATTAATGTCGCTCAGCAGCCGTATATTTGATTAGTTGATATATTCTCATATTAGACTCAATATGGTTCAAATCCTGAATAAGTGTCCTTTGTGTCTACTCGCAGCTGTCAAAAAACCGGCTACTAATATCAGGTTATTCTTTGATAGTCTGATGGATGATTCAAATCTTCCAATAGAAATGCGCAACAAAATCTTAAATTGCCTCAAACTTATTTGGTTTGAGAAGAACCTCTCAAAACGTGCACCTCGTTCGTTGAGAATACTTCTTCCAAACATCTCCTTCCCATGGTTTTGAAATATTCCACTTTGGAAACGAAAACTCCTACTCTATTCACTTTTCTTACTAAGTCTCGTTGCGAAGCATTTTCTATAAAGACAAGCTCTGCTGTTTCTGTCCAGGCAACAGTTGAGTAGGGAACAATCAATTAGCCGCCTTAATAGTTCACGTAGTTCCCCGATGAATCTCGTATTGGACTTATCTTCCATTATCCTAATCATAGTATCCAAAACTCTGGTCTTGACTATTAGCGGACAGCGGTCTTATGTCCAACAGATCCTCCAACCACACTTTAAGACAGAAGTTCATTTCCCAGTCTGTACTAACATATGTTAGTCTCTGTATCTCGTTATACAAGGATGGTATGTCAATGTGACTTTGCTATAAACGGCTCAGGAACTTTCTAAATTTTTACTTGATATACGTAAGAAATTTAAAACGTAACAAAAATTCTATTTACGTAACTGCATCTGAATAAAATCACGTAATAATGGATGCAATAGAGAAAATTTTTTCTTCCAAATCTTCCCTTATGGCTTCTGAAGATATTTGTCTTGTCGTGTCGTTTGTTGCTGTCACCAACCAACATCAACACTTTACAACAGCAAGAAACAACAACGGAAACTGTTTTTTAGAAATTTTTTAGTGACAGTAAGCACCTCTTGGTGTTGACGTTTATGTTTAGTTTCATTCACTTTTTTTTTTTTTTTTCTTCATTACTTGCCACACTTTTTTCTGTTGGTGTTTAATCCGGCATTTTTTACAAAACTGTCAGTGGCATCGTTTGTTACCAAAACACGGGTTTATTGTAAGAGAAGAGATACAAAAAAACTGATGAAGTAAATAAACAGTAAATGGAGCGGTGCAAATCGGTGTAGTGGGAAACTATAAACGGCATTGAAGACTTGTAAGCTGGTCAGCTCAGGTTTTTTTTCTTCTGTATCGTATGCAGTTAATCAGTTGCCGAGCCGTTTGTTAGTCGTTTGGATTCTATGGGGGAAATATGTTTTATTTTAAACCTTATGATGGAAAATCCTTTCAATTTCTTTGGGTTGGAAAAATATATCCTTCTGCAGTTAAATACATATGAGAACTACTAAGGATAACAAAATTTTAATTTTTAGTCTCCTTTATGAGTTCCTTTGGCTGATTTTTTTTAATTCGATCAGGTATCATCTGAATTTACAATTCATTCGCTGTTATTCTCTTTCATTTTTTCTCTTATTTTTTTTTCATTCCATTTCGTATTTGATTTGTTTATTTGCCTTTTATTTCAGTTGTAAACCTTTTAATGTGAAACTTTTTTCTCAGATTTTCTTGTTTTTCTTTCTTTTTTTTGTTTTCATTTATTTTGTTTTGTTTGTTCGTAATGCAAAAGTTTTTCGATTAAAAGTCTTCAATTTTTTCTTTTTGTTTTTGCTTTTTTCTGTTGTATTATTTACTTGAGATTTTGCTTTTGAATAAGAACGATGATGAAATAAACACGGCAAATAAACACAACAAAATACTTAAAGAAAATAAGTAGATACAACAGCAGCAACAACTACAACAACAACAAGAATAAAAACAAAACAAAAATTGTAATTGTATCTTGCAGGCACAAGCATTTATAAGATGTTTTATGTTTCATGGATTTCATAAGTTTCCACTTAACTTTCCTTGGCATTATCGTTACACATTTGCAAACGGTTTGTTGAATCAACGAAAATGATGAGATTTGTTTGCAATTAAGCAGGTGTTACTTTCATCATATGCTAATGACAGGATGTATTTGAATTTAAATTTTTCAATTCAATTTTAAATGGGATGAAATGTTTAATTAAAATTGTTTCATTTGTAATTAAAATTTGTTGTTGATTTTTGGTTTTCTAATTGAACTACTAAATACTGAAACTGAGTAAAACTGTGTATGTGTAAATAAAAAATCGGTAAAATTTTTTATAGCTTTAAAAAGGCTTATCATCCATGTACATAGAAAATGCAAGTTATCGGTAAATTTTCTACAGAAAATACAAGTTATCGCTTAATTTTCTGTAGAGAATGTAGGTAATCGACAAGTTTTCTATAGAAAATGCAAGTTATCGGGAATGCAAGTCATCGATAAATTTGGTATAGGAAAATGCAACACATCAATAAAGAAGAAGAGTCATCTAGAAATCTTAAATTTCTAAAGAAAATGCATTTCATCGACAAATTTTTTAGCAGAAAGTGCAAGTCATCGATAAATTTTCTATAGAAAATGGAAGTCATATATAAATTTTCTATAGAAAATGCAAGTCATCGATAAATTTTCTGAAGAAAATGCAAGTCATCGATAAATATTCTAAAGAAAATGCAAGTCATCTATAAATTTTCTATAGAAAATGCAAGTGATCGACAATTTTTTAAACTGATAGAAAATGCAAGTGATCGACAATTTTTTAAGAAAATTCAAGTCATCGATTAAATTTACTACAAAAAATGAGTCATCTACTAATCTTCTAAAGAAAATGCAAGTCATCGATAAATTTCTAAAGAAAATGCAAGTCATCGATAAATTTTTTTTTTGAAAAATGCAAGTCATCGATAAATTTTCTAAAGAAAATGCAAGTCATCTATAAATTTTCTATAGAAAAGCAAGGTGGATCGACAATTTTTTAAAGAAAATTCAAGTCATCGATAAATTTACTACAAAAATGAGTCATCTACTAATCTTCTAAAGGAAAGAAAATGCAAGTCATCGATAAATTTTCTAAAGAAAATGCAAGTCATCGATAAATTTTTTTTTTGAAAAATGCAAGTCATCGATAAATTTTCTAAAGAAAATGAAAGTCATCGATAAATTTTCTACAGAAAATGCATGTAATCGATAAATTTCTATAGAATATGCAAGTCATTTAATAATTTTCAATAAAAAATGCAAGTCATACAATTTGCTATAGAAACTGTAATTCATCGACAAATTGTCTATAGAAACTGCAATTCATCGATAAATTTTCCAAAGGAAAATGCAAGTAATGACAAATGCAGGTCATCCTTAAGCAAGTAAATACACTGTTTGTGCTCTGATTATAGAATTTCTTAGACTTATCCGGACTATCCACACTATCGTTCATTTAAATTTCATTCAAATTTAAATTTTAAAACTATTTAAAGTGTTAAGAACAACTAAATCTACCCTGTATTAGCAGACTAATTTCATTAATGCTCTATATTGCTATCGTATGTAATGGCTTAAATACTTGAAATAATCCAAATGCCAAACACTGATATGCCAGCAAGAAACCCATTCCAAATACTTTAAATATGCATTTCAAATGCATGTGGAAGTACAGAACAGAAGTAAATCTCATTAAAAACTTGTCATATGATCGTTGCTATAAGACCAGTGAAGAGATTTATTCAAATCCACAAAAAGCTTGTTCTTAACTCCAGCCATCCATCCATCAACTGCATATGAGCCTTCACTTACTATAGCCGTTGATTACATGGTTAGAAACTGGAATTCAGGAGGAGGTTTTTTTTCTTGTTTTTGTTCTTCATTTCTGGTTTGGTCTATGCCTTGAAAACAAATACTTATAGCTTTTTTAAGCGTATTTGTTTACAGTTCTTTTCCCCCATTTTTTTTCCCTCGTTGTTTTTTTTTTTTTTTTTGCCTGTGTTATCAACTTTAGTTGGGATTTATTTGTCTACAGCCAATGCAAATGCATAGAAAACAAAAAAAAGAAAAAAAAAGAAAAAGAAAACCAAGTGAAAGGGAAGAATGAGAAGACAACATTGCAAAAGGATTTGTTAGAGAAAAATTTGCCTCAAGGTATTTGAGTTTTATAAGTCGTTTTATTATTTGTTTGTTGTTGTAAAGCAGTTGTTATTTTTACTTCCATGCCATTATTATTATTATTTGTTGTAGTTGTACTTGTTGTTAAGGAACAGCGGAAATCAGAAGTCTGTTTTATTATAACTGAAGACAAACAACTGGCAAATAACTGCCTGCCTCACTGCCAGCTTGACTGCCTGCCTAAATGCTTGCCTGGCTCTGTGTTTTCTTTGCAATCCTTCTTGCCTGCTGCTGATGTCCTGTTTTAGGGGAACTTTTACTACTTTTTCTAACAAATATGAAGTTATCCTAGTATAAGTGTGCGTGCATGAATGTTGGTAACAACAGCACAGCAGGAAGGTGACAATTTTTAAAGTTTATTCACATTTTTAGTTTTCATAATTTATCTCAACATTATGAAATATGATATGCAAGTTTCCATATTACTTACACACACACACACAGGCAGCAGAAAAAAAATCTGCTCAACACCCCGAACATATTTGTTTAAAAGCAAAACCAGTTGGGTTGTGAAAATTATGGCCAGTAATTACGAAAAGTAATACAAAATAAAGGAATATTCTTCGAAATGAATTTCTTTAAGCTTAAAAAGTCTTCCGAAATCCATTTCACAGATTTTTTTTTTTGTCGACCATAAAAGGGAGGGAAATAAGGAACAAAATAGTGTAAATGACAGAACCATAAAAGGAAAGAATTTGAATCAAAGGATTAGTCAAAGGTTAGAAAACTATTGTTGGTGCCCTTCTCCTTGGCCTGAATAAAGTTAAAACACTGTAAGCACCATAAAAGAGCAGTCCAATCTCTACTACATACATGCATGCAGAGACAATTGGTGATAACAAGCCCTCAGTCAGAATTGCGACCCATCTTCAAACACCACGTATGCTGTATGCGTTAATTTTATCCATGAATGGCGGGACTTACAGCTTAAAGTCATCTCTGAACGTCAGACTTTCTTGGCAATTTTTCATTTACTCCCAGCCTTTTTGCCAGAAATCTGTTCAGAGGAAGTCGCCGAAGAAATATTTTTCATATTTCAGTTTGAGAGGTTTGAACCGTGACCTCACGTCTAATATGCCAACACACTACCTACTATACCACGGTATCTACTATTCAAAAATATTTAGAAAGAAAGGCTTAAAGTCTGACATCAGATGGACTTCTTTTTATACGAAAAACACTGTGAGAAATATGATTACCACAGGAAATAATACAAAACATCAGGGTTATGTATGAGAACGCAAGCATGAGGTCAACTATTTCGACCATTTCAACAAGAAAATAAAACATGAGTGCGGCCCATGACCTCTATCGTTTATCAACGTGCTGAACTCCATGAACTCTTTTGCTCAGGCTGGAGACCAAAGGAGGTCATGGAGTTTTTCACGACATCTGTACGATTTGAATTATGCAGACGATATTTGTCTACTCTCGTACAAGATGTCTATCATGCCAGTAAAACTACGTGATCTAGAAAGTTTAGTGATCCCTGTTGGACTTAAAATAGAGTAACTAAGAGTAGCAGAAGAGTAAATAAAAAATTATAATGAAAAGTTTCTCAAAAAAGTCTGTCATTAGAAATCGACTTTGAACTGTAGATCCCTCCAATCATGTATAAAATTAACACACACAATATAAGCGGTAGGGGAAGCTATGTATCTATGTATATATGTAAGTGAGAGCAGCATACTGAATCAAATCAGAATAGAAAATGATCAGGCAGAACGAAGCTCAGTTGTATCACAAGTATGGCTTTACAGAAATATCTTCGAGGTACACAAAAGCCTAGTATCTGACAAGCAGTATCTGAAGAACCAAGATATTTTAAGAGCTACGGAAAGTGCAAAAATAACGCTTTCAAACCGTGTAATGTGAAGAAGCAGTGCCAAAACAACAGAGTGATATTAAGAAAAGATCTCCTATTGCAATTGATTTCTCTTTGTAACTAAGTTTACTTATCTCCGACCTCTTCTGAGTTGCAGTGTTTTTGGGGCTTTTTTGCTTTGGAATCAAAGAATTCGTTTATTGATGAATAAATTACCATCCACTGGGTCCCAGGCTGTATGGGAATTCTCGGCAATGAGCAAATAAACGATCTTGCTAAGGGAGAAGCAGAAGAGAGGTCAAAACCCTGCTTTCGAGTTGGCTGGATATTTAAAAAGGAATGCTCCACGAAAGGCAAGATAAAAAGAGACAAAAACTCTTCTGAGACCAAGTGGACTAGAAGCAATTAAAACTTATGTTCGGAAATTACAATAAGAGGAGATCTGCATCATGCATCAGACTATATTGGAATAAGATGAGTTTGGTATCCCGGTCTTTTGGCAGGGCATTATAGACTAAAAGTATACTTATTCAATATGGAGATTGTTTCAAATCCACCATGTAGATTATGTGAAAATGAGCATGAAACATCACATCATATTCTTGGAAAACCGTAAAGCGTTTATGCCTTACTTGAATGCAGAACAGGTACTAGGCAGGTAATTGTCGTTGTTGGCACAGAGCAGCATCTTTGAGTTTATCAGGGCATTAGACTTGAATTAAAAAGGAATACAACAGCTCTTAGGATCACGACAATTTAGTCAAAAAAAAAATGTATTTTAAAACAAATTTTATTCCACTGCCTCCCATTCAATAACCGGCACTGTGCCTATAACTGTCGCTGACTTTCTTTAAAACCATTTTTCATTTCGAAAGCAAAAAAGTTGTTGTTATTGTTGTTGCTGCTGTTCGCATAGAATTGGTGTGTATAACTTTGGTATTTATATTGGTTGACAGCAACAAAAGAACAGAAACAAAAACAAAAACAAAAAACAAAAAACAAAAGTTTTAAACCAACATAAAGAATAAGCTTGACATGTCATTTGTTTTAAAAGCACAAAAAAACCTACACACGAAAACCCCCCACCACACACATATACACACACATACACACATAAACAAATTTTATTATAAACGGTATAGTAGGTGTGCAAATGTATGTGTGTGTGTCGGAATTTTGCTTGCATGTTAAGGAAAATTGTTTGAATAAAAAAAAAAATTTCTAATAGAATGCAAGAAAATTTTATAACATTTGCCAAACGTTACTTGTACGTTTCCTTTATCGTTTCTCTTTCTTTTTTTTTTATCTTGATTCTTGTCAACACGAATACATGCAATTTAAACATTTATTAGATGTTTACATTTCATTACAAAATACAAATTGATACCCCCCATTAGGAGGGAGAGAGAGAGAGAGGAAGAAAGAAGGAGGAAAATAAATAAAAATATTGTCAGAGAGACTTATCAATAACTTGAACCACATTACCGGTAATGGGAAGTCAGTGGAAAATGTGATCACAAGAATTTGTCTCTAAACAGATAAGCAGCAATACGTAAACAAACAACATAAAGAAAACCCGTTTAATAGTTTTTAATTTATTAAATTTTCTTTCCTTTTTTTTCGTTTTTTTTTCGTTTTCTTTTCTTTTTCGTTTTTTGCATGTTTCGTTGCATAAAATATTTTGAAAAATTAGTAAAAAAAAAACAACCTACGATTGGCTTAAATATGAAAAACTTAAATTTAATGTTGCCTACATTCAGGGATACTTATGATGGCTGTCTACGTGTACGTGTAGTGGTAGCATAATGGTGGCACATATGTACGTATGATTTCTACTCTCTGATATTTTTTAATATTGTTAGTTTCCCCCCCTCCTTTCTATGGGTAATACAATCACATACAAACAGAAAAAAGAATAAGAAGAAAGGAACACTAACAGCAACACCAATAACAACAACAACAATAGAAAAATGTTCATTATATGTGTGGGGTTTCTTTCTTTCCTTTTTTTTTTTTTGATATTCATTTCATAGAAATGCTTTTTATACGTACTACGTGAGAATTTTAACAATTGCTCGTGATGCCTGACAACTAAATACCTGTGCCCGTACCATATAGCACGACGATGATGATGACTACGACTATAAATGTTCAAAGAAACTATACGAGAACAGAAAAAAAAAAATCTTCTATGAAAATATGTGGAAATGAAGAAGCAAATATATGTGTATTGTACATATGTACGTATGTATGTATGCATGTATGGAATGGTATGATATGGTATGGTATGGTATGGGGAGCATAACTATAGTTAAACTTGTAAATTATTTGGTTAACCAATATGTAGACATTTATGATGGTTTATGAATGAGAAACACTACAGGGAATGCAAAAATTAAAAATTCAATTTAATTAGTTCGGCATGAGTTTTTGTGGTGAACATAAAGAAAATTTAATTTTCTACAACAACAACAACAAAGTTCAAAATGAAAGTAAAATTTAAGTTTTTTTTTTTGAAATTTTTAAAATAATTTCAATAATTGGACTGAAAACGCCGTTGTCATGAGCACGTGGTTAAAACCCCAACTCAGACATCTCAAACTAAATGAAATATGAAACTTACTCTCAGTAATCTCCTGGGAAAAACTCTGAGAGTAAATAAAATTTCCATGAGAAGTTACTCAAATTTGTCCTTCGAAATCGATATTATAGTGTAGATCCTCGTATCCCCATAGTCAAAATTAACAGACACAACACGAGTGTGAAAAGCTAGGTTGTTGTCCTGACTAAAGGGCTGTACTGATCAATTAAGTAAGTAAGAATCTAAGGATATTACGCAATAATGCCAAATTAACTCTTGGTATCTATGGCCTGATATAGACAATGATAGAACTGGTTTGCTGTTGGAGTCTAAGGTCAGTTATTGGTTTCATTACAGGACACTACGCGATTAGATCGCTGACAAGCATATGGGACAGATCCCAGTCGAACTATTGCAGGGTATGTAGAGACGAGTAGGAGTTGGAAACTATCAAACACCTCCTCTACAACTGTCCAGCCCTACGTAGGTTGAGGTTGAGGGACTTCTTCGAAGGTTTGCACTCTTTGTCAAGAGCCGACATCAAGCCTCTCTATATATTCATAAATTGCTTGAGCTGGTTGAGAAGTGCTAGGTCTTTGAGTGCTCTCTTGTGCGTTTGTGGTCCATTTGTTTTAGCTGCATCTCTTTATCCTCCCTTTCTTATACTTTCTTCTACTTTTCTAATTTCCCTATCTCCTTCACTATTGTCTTTCTTTCTCTCCTCTAGGACGTATTTACAATGAATCATTTTCACAACTACATACCCTCAAACCCAACCTAACCTATATTCTGGCATAATATATTAAAAGAGGTAAAGAATCTTCCAAACGAGTTAAGTTGAAAGCAATCAAAACTTTTGTTAATAAATGAGAACAAGAGGAGATTTGAGTCAATTATCAGACTATTCAGGAATAACCTCAGGTTGGTAACCGGTCTGTTAGAAGGGCATTGTGGACTCACTTAACTACACTTAATCACAATGGTTGTTATCACCAGCCCAACACATAGATTCTGTGACGATGACGCTTTTTTACACATTCTTTTAACCTGTGGACCATTAATGTACTTCAAAATGAAACACCATCTCGAGCATAGCAGATCCTGTGCTGGGAATTTTCATTGTTGATAACGAGCAGCATACTGAAATGTTGTCAGTACAATATGCTTGAATTATGTATTGTAGGGATACACTATAAGGGAATCGAATAGGTAGCATATTAGCAGTATAAAGACATCTCTCTACGATAGTAGTAAGACTCATAGTGAGGAGCTTTTAAAGTACGTACAGGGAAACCATGTAGTAATCTTAAAGTCATTATTCATTTCATACATATAAACATAATTGATCATTATAGCCCTTCCGTCAGTATTACGACTTACTATGTTGTGTGTGTTAATTTTATACATGAGTGACGGGTGCTACAGTTTAAAGTTGACTCCGAACGATAGATTTTTTAAGAAGCTTTTCATGACAATTTTATTTGCCGTCAGAGTTTTTGCCAGAAAATCTGTTGAGAAGAGAATGTTTTTGTTTGAGATGTTGTCCTGGAGTTTGAGCCTATAAAGGGGGCATTAATGCCTCACGATTTTATGCCTATCATCACAAGATCTACATGGTGGCTTCGAAACAAGCTCTTTCCTATTGAAATTTTGTTCACATTCAATTGACTTCCAATAGACACTTTTTGTTTACTTAAGTAGACACTAAAATTATTGTAAAAAATTCTAAATCTTGTGGCATTGAAAGCAGAAGGAAGGCATAAATTATGTTTTTTTTTTTTTTTTTTTGTTTGTTTGGGAGGCGGGGGAGGTTGTTGTTTCTAATATAGTAGCAAAAGCTCATAAATCTTTAATATAAACAATTTAAAATTAAGTTTACGCCTCTATAAATCATAATTGAATTTTTCTCTCACAATAATTTATTTATTTTACGTTGGAAATCGTAAAAAAAAAGAGAAATCCAGGCATAACGATGTGAAGCCAACAAATCATATCCTTGATAAATTTATTTATTTATCGATTGATATTTTATTTTATTTTTTCTTTTTTTTTCGTGCTACAACACCACACAAACTGTCCAAAAGACAACAACTGGTTTCTTGTTCAATGAAATTCTGAAAAAAATTTAAAACAACTCCTGATATATCCTTAAAGGGAAAGGAGCCAAAGGGGATGAGGGAGGGAATATTTTTTTTTTTTTTGTTTTTATTTTTTCATTTAGCAGCATATTTTTGTGGATTTTTTTCTATATTCTTACAGTTACAACATGTTAGAAATATTCAATGAAAGAAAATCTAACAGAGACTATGAAAAGAACACATGTTCATATCCTTTCCATTTAATTTTTCTCTCTCTCTCTTTCATTCATTTTCTTTTCTTTTCGTTTCGTTTTTTTTATTTTTTTATTTTCATTTTGTAGCCCTAAAAACGAAATGAAATACAATTTTTGCTTGTAATCTTGGGGAAGAAGAAAAAAAAAAGAGGAAGGTTAAGCTTAGTAAGGAAAAGTATTAGTTTTCTTTTTTCATACATTTAGGCTATGCTTCCCTTGATTTGGCAAAGGACTCAACAGTTCTTGTGCTGAAAACATAAAGACAATAAATGTGCTTCACACCCTAAGGGGGTAGTTATTGAAAACAGTAACCAAAAAAACAAAAAAAAAAAGAGAATCAAAATTGCTGGTATTGATATTCAGTTTCTTTATGCCTTACTCTCTCTCTCTCTCTTCCTCTCTCCCTTTCTCTTTCTCTTTTATTGCTTTTTTTCTTTGAGCTTTTTTTCATTTAGAAAATTTTCTGATTTTCTTGTTTTTCTCGGTGTTGTAGTTGTCGATTGTGTATGTATGTATGTGTATATGTATGTATATATATATGTATGTAAGTATGTTTGTGTTTTCAGGAAATTTGTTTTAACATGGCGCATTTGAATGAGTTCATAATATTCACAGGTGTGGAAATAACTTGTAATATGGCTACAGGTGATTTTACTAATAAAATTTGAATTGCTAGGTTTTAAGGCTTCAAATCTAACTACCACACATACATATGCATATACACCCACATGAATACAAAATACACACACACACATCACTTACCTAACAACTCATGTACAAATGTTTATATAAATAATATGTAAATGTAGGTGTGTGTGTGTGTGGTCGTGTGTATTCAAGCTAAATACCCCTATAAGTATGCAATATCAGGTACGTGATAAAAGCATTTTCTCTTCAAATATCTCCTCAAAACATAATAAACAAAGAGAGACAGAGAGAGAGAGTGAGAGAGAGAGAGAGAGAGAGAGAGAGTGAGAGAGAGTGAGAGGGAGAGAAAAAAGAGAAAGAAAATCTTCCTTTAGAGATAAGAACTAAAAATATTGATTTATTGCCTGCAGTTACTGATTTCTAATGAAATGATATGGACAAGTACAGCTAAACAATACCTTCAAGAAAAATTAAAATTTGCGTTAATTCCTGTCATGAAAGCATTTTTAATATTGCAATTTAATTTTTAAATTTATTACACACAACAACAATTAATTTATAAATCTTAATTTTATAAGAGGCGTTGTAGTCACATAAATGCAATGAAATGTTGCGAAGTGAAAATAATAAAAACAAATTACTTTTGAAATATGAAATCATTTCAAAATATGTTTTATACGGAGTTTTGTTGTTTTTGTTGTTTTTATAGTCTTTCTTACGAATATTGTTGTCTGGCCACAAACGGATTACAAGGTTATTAAATTACGCAGCCAAAATATGTTTGTAAAGACTGATGTTGCAACAAAAAAAATTTTAAATAAAAATTATGGAATTTACCTTCAGTCGAAGGCGTATTTACAAGATAAGCATTTATGTATGCTTAAATAAAAAGAAAATCTTACAGAATTCCATTCCATTATATTAAAAATGAAAGAGAAAATCTTATGACAAAAATTTTTTGTATTTAAACGATGAGTAAAATACCAAAGCAAAGTAAACTGTGATGGTTTTTTGGTAAAATTTCAAAGAGAGCCGTATGACTGGCAATTTTCCATCCGTATTTTTATCATCAATTTCATATGTTTTCAATATATATTGAGTTTACACAATACTATTCGTTCTCTTCTACTCAAATACTTGATATGCCGTAAGACTTTTGAAATGTTAAAATCCAACATGATGTTCCTACAAGAATACCAGTGCATAACTTAAAAGTACGAAACATTAGTTCAGTTTTAAAGGCAAAAACAATCGTAGAATTTATCATTCTAATACCTTTCTGGCAATATATAGATTCCGTTCAATTACGTATGAGCCCTGACGATGTGAAGTATATTCTAGTAAAAGAATTCTGAATCGATCTTAAGAATTAACACGTCCGAACTATCAGAATAAGGTTAACTTTTCAAAATATGACTTGAAAAATTGTTTTTAACTAGTCTTCCTACGTACCGAACAGAGTTGTCGAGGAGGAATATTATAAGTATAGTGACAGTTTCTGGGTTGCCTCTATACGGTAGTTATCTGGGCATTGTTTAACCCGATTTGTGCAATTCATAATGGACAGCTTTTAATCTCATTACATGGAAAGCATGAATGTGTTCAGGATGAATATTTCTCAAAAGCTTTTTCGTTTATTCTTTAGAGTGAGGGCCTATTGGCATAGAACTTTATTTTCCTCAGTAAGGAACCAAACAAAATGGATTAATCGTGGAGGCAATTGAGTGTCCTTTGGATACTACAACACTTCGATATATTTTGAAATGAGATCTTCTGAGTTTGTTTGTAAGTTATTCACTTTACCAATATTTCTATGACGTCTGATGTCCAATACCATATGCATTTAACTTATTAATAAGTAGGCTGGGCCGTGAGAAAAATGGTTTGATAAATATCATACGTTTTCAGACTTCCAAAATACTGACTTTTCCTTTCAATACAGGATGTTTTCCCGAACTTCTTCAATACTTCATAAATGGATTCATAAGAGAAGCCTGCCACTTATAAGGTTAACAGCCAATTGCGTTTTACTTAAGAATTTTCTCACTACTGACTATAAATAAGATATTAATGGCACTTATGGTGCAAAGCGTAGCGTAGTGAGGATTGTTTAGATGAATGTGTTCTTCTGCAAACTCAAGTATCTTCGATACCAGTACAGCAGGTTAAAAATAATGTTTCATCTTAAGTCGTAATCAAGTTAAGAGATCTCATATCCTTCTAAAACATCCATCCAAAGCCAGCAAAGCAATAATATCACAATCCACATAATCGAAAGGTCAGATAGCATCAGATAGAGGAAAACAATCAACGCATCTATCCTAAGATGTGCCGGGGTAAAAAAAAATTGCTTAATAACATGGCCTCAAACATCAAAACACTTGGTGACTGCTGTATGCTTCTTAAATCACCTCCAGAAATCAAAATAAAGACTAGGACGTATTGTTATGAATTCTATGAACATACTTTTAAAGTTGTAAGCTTCACTTTGACCACAGAAAATATTTTTCGTAACTAAAAAGAACTGACGAAATAATATTGTTATGCGGATGAAAACAAACGAAATAAATTCAACGAAAATAAGCATACAACAAGACAAACAGCCAACAACAAAATACACATATCGAACGGTACAGTGAATTACACAAGGAAATGTCTATTAATTTATGAGAAGGAAACACAAAGGTGATAAAAAATCCAACAACAGCAATTCTATAGAGAGATTGCAAAGTTACCAGATATAAAGTAAAGCAACATAAATAAAGAAAACAACGATGCTGACAGTGGGTCATGAAGACCAGATGCCAGAGGCTCTGGCCTGTTATACAGCTGTTGAAGTTAATCAGATTTCAATAATAAATAAAGCCTGTGATCGATGATGCCTAGATTTTACTTATTTGAAGTTGTATCCTAAGCAGGCATTGGGCATTCTTTTCTTATTTAATTTCTGAAACATCCGATTTAAATATTTGTCCTTGACATAGTCATACAATATAATTTTAAAATAAAATTAATTTAATTGTCTTCATATCTTATAAAATTGGAATTTTTAATAATAAATTCATAATGCCACCCCACATTTTTTTACAACGCAACAATCTGTTGTAAAGAAAATAATAAATTAATCAAAGAGAACAACAACAACAACTGTTGTCTACTTTAAGGTTAAACAAATATTTTTAATTTACTTTTACTAAAGGCTAACCATTCTCCATTATTGTTTACCTTTAAGGCATTTGAATTAAAAGAAAAAGAAAACAAAAAAGAAATTCCTTAAGAAACAACACAAGGTTTCTTGTCTGTCTGTGATTTATTCCTTAAGAGACATTTTCATTCTGCTTTCTTTTATGAATTTAAAGTCATAATAAAAGAACAAAAACAAAAACAAAAATATTAACTAACAGACTGACTGATTGACTCCAGCATGACTTTTGTTAGAGAAAATATAAAAACAAACTATTTATACAACAAAAGCGTGTGGGTGGTTGGCTACACACACAGGTGCCATTCAAGCCTACTTTAAAGCACAGAACTTTTGTTTTCCTGTAAGCATTAAATGTATGCGAGTGCGAGTTCAAGTATGTGTTTTTTTGTAAAATAAATTTCATTTCCTGCTTCCGTTTATGCCAACAAATTACAGTCTTTATAAAATAACGTTTACATTCATACATACATACATGCATACATACATACAACTGTAGTAGAGTAAATATTGTGAAAAGTTTTTAAGGACCTAGTGATTGTTTTTTAAAGGACTTCCTTGTTATTGTATTGTAGGTTAATATTTATATTTTGTTAACTTATATTATATAAAATATTACGCACAGACATTTTTGTTGAATTTTTATACGCCATTTAAAGAGGAATTATTATACAGTAGGCTATGGAACTGTGTGTTGAATTGTTTTTGTGTTGAAAGCATTTAAAGGGTCATGTTGCTAAGTTAATAATCGTATAGAAATATAAAAGATTTTAAGAATATTCATTAAAAATTTAACATTTAAATATCACAAGATATTTTTAGTTTGAATATTATTCTCTTGAAAGTAATTCTTCGAAGCGAAGATTTATCTTCAGAAGTTAAGTGTATGTCGTCCTTATTAATGGCATGGCTGTCACTGTTATTAAGGCGTATACGAAATAATCGAAAGCATGAATTATGTCGGTTCGTAGCTTATTCGCATACAAATGCGAGTTAAGAGAATTCAAACAAGAACTAATCTAACATGGCTAAAATACACACAGCCTTGGTGGCCAGTTCACATTACCTTTATGTGGAATGAGAATGCCCTCAAATTGTACAAAACAACCAATCAAATCAAATTCTCTGCCAAATCTCGAAAGCCTCTGTTGACGGTCTCTTGTAACAAGCTCTTAACCAACCAACTGGTCTTCTTTGCATAAAAATAAACTCCTCGAAGCTTTTTAGTATCGGCTGGATAGATAGACAGAGAAATAATCAATAAAATTCGATAAGGAAAATCAAATCGCTCGTACAGAATATCCAATCAAACCAAATATCTATCAAGATTCGAAAGTTCCTATTCGAAGAATCTTGTAACAAACCCTTAGACAAACAAATGGACTGGTTTGTCTCAAAATAAGTACCTCAGAGCATTTTTGGTGTTTATTAGAGTAGACAGAGAAATATTCCATAAAAATCGACGTGGAAAATCATGAAGTTTTGAAATATTATTCAACATACATACATAATTGGCCAACAACCTTTCAGCAAGGATTACGGCCTAGCTTCTCATACCACTTATGTTGTGTGTGTTAATTTTATACATGAGTGGCGGGACCTACATTTTAAAGCCGACTCCGAACGACAGATTTTTGAGAAACTTTTCATGGCAATTTTATTTACTCTCAGAGTTTTTGCCAGAAATCTGCTGAGAGGAAGTCGCCGAAGAACCTTGGCCTTTCGTCTAATAAGGCAACATACTACCTACTAGACCACGGTGGCTTCAATATTCAAACTTTGTCCAAATAATCGGTCCATGAAAAAACGAATACCACAGAAAGATCAGTGCTTAAGGGTCCTCTTTACTATATCTAATACTTAGTTATTCATTTAATTGGTCGTTATAACCCTTTAGTCAGGATTACGACCTAGTTTCTGACACTATTCATGTTGCGTGTGATAATTTTTACCAACAAACAGCGGGGAACTACAGCTCACTCTGAACGACAGATTTTTAAAGAACTTTTCATGGCAATTTTATTTACTTTCAGAGTTTTTGTCAGAAGACTCATGAGAGGAAGTCGCCTTAAGAAGCTTTTTTCTTTATATTTCGTTTTGTTCCAGATAAACGAGCCAGGGTTACCTACACAATCTACTAGACTACATAAACCCAAAAGGCTTATACAGTGGGAAAATTATCTAGCCATTAGTTGACTGTACTCTTAAGATCAATCTTAAGACCGGCTACAGTTGACTAATCGTTCGACTATTTATTTAGAAAACCTTGACTGAAACTGAAAAAATCAAAGAAGTAAGCAGACCTATAGTATGCAGCAGGCCTTAGGATGCTAGTATTGCTATCTCACTATAAATAACGCTATCTATTAAAATGCTTAGTGAGCATAGTAGTAAGAGACTGTGCTCATTGAGTCGTACTTTCAAGAGGTGGCACAGCTTGAGTATCCACTGATGTTTGCTTTCAATGTTGACCTCTCTGGTTGCCAGATGGCTTTTTGGATGCATTAGTTACAGGATATTGAAGTATTTTTTTAGTTTTAAAAATTTGAAAATTTTTCATTATGATTTTTGTAGTGCATGATGAAAATGTATTGAGTTGATGTAATCTGTATTGTTGTTGTACTCACGAATTTTCTATGGAAGCTTTAGGCAAAGTTTCCAAATACTCCTTGCTATGAAATCGAAAAGCCTTTAAGCTCTCTACTTGGAAGATGCAAAGTCATTGCAGTGTAGTAGTTATAGTATAGGCTTAGTAGACGTGAGCCCACGGTTTAAACTCCACGTCACACATCTACAATGAAATGAAATAAAAAAAAATATTTTTCGTCGACTGCCTCAGCAGATTCCTGGCAAAAATAAATTGCCAAGAAAATGTATCTCAAAAAAATCTGTCGTTCGGAGTTGACTTTAAACTGCCATTCATGCAGAAAATTAACACACACAACATAAGTGCTGTGAGAAACTAGGTTGTAATCCTGATTGAAGGGTTGTAGTGATCAATTATGTATGTTTGTACGTTCATATGAATGTATGATACTGTTTATTAGCTACAAACACTTAATTAAGCTTTTGTTTGGTAATTTGTTCTTTTAAAGCAAAATTTTAAATTTAAAAATTAATTTCCGCATGAATTCTATTGCGCTAAAGATCAATAACATTTGCATCTTCTAACGAAGGATACACTGCAACTGATAATATTTCTATTAAAAAGCCCTCATGTAAACAAACAAAACAAAAAAGAACACAGGATTTCGAGTTAATTTATCTAAAAACTAAACTTAGAAAATTTTTAATTTAAAATGTAGAACAACAGAATGTTTTCAAATATAACCTTGACCTTTTGTTTGTACGCCTTTTTATTATTTCTTTTTTTTTAATTTTTTGCTTTTTTTTTTTTTTTTGTTCATTTTTTTAGTTTCATTTCAATGGAAAAAAAATTTTTTTTTTTTCGTTTCATGTCTACCAACATGTTAAACATTTAAATTACGTACGTAAATAGAGGCATACAATACATAAGTATAAGCATATATGTATGTGTATGTAAGCGTAACTGTTTATAAAACTAATCCACATGCAAATTGACACTCATATACAGGCATGCATGCATACACGAACATATAAATTTTAAATAAATATACACACGAGTTTAATGGATTTGTAAGGATTTGTCTGCACGCCATGAGTTTCTAACAAAAAACAGAAAAAAAACATGAAATTTTAAAATAAATATACAATAAAAACACACACCCACACAAATACACTTCGAAATACATATTTAAATATATGTATGTATACACACCCTCAATTTTTTTTGTTCATTTGCCAAATATCCAGGATAAATTTTCTCTTTTTCTTTGTTTGATTTTTTTTTTCTTTGTGTTTGTATATTTCGTTTTTAAACACATGTACACATACATATACGCGTATATGTGTAGCTAATGTTTGCAGTGGAGTATTGAATATGAGGACATGCGTGTAAATGTTTAGGTTCTGGTGTATGTGTGACAACAAACTCAAGTTTAGTTTCGTTTCGTTTCGTTTTTTTTCCTCTTTTTGGAAATGCCAATGCACATTGACAGATGGGAGATAAATATGCATTTTACAACAACAACAACATTGTATAACCAAATGTGAAATTCGATTCAGTTTTTCTTCTTTTTTTTCTGTAAACTTCCTCCCACGCTTACCTATACAGACATAAGCATTCGGGTCTCTTAAACAATCATGTAAAATATGTTGCCGTTTCTTAACCACAAAATCCCACGTGTAGTATATTAGCTGTGTGTTCGTCTCCACTGTATCCGGTTGTCATATGAAATATGGGTTCAATAAACGTACAGAGTCTTAAAGGAATGCGTTCGTTGCAAAAGACAATGTACGGCTATGATGATTATTTGCATACAAATACCAAAATTTTGGAAAATTTGGTGATGAAATAGCATCATTTTTATCTTAGCGTAACTTTTTATTTTATCATCAAGGCTTTGTTACCATATTTTGACTATCGGGTTATGCGTTCAGTGGTTTCAAAAGCTTCATTTAGACAAGATCGTCTTCTCTTTCTTCTGAAGTATTATTTATTGCGTGCAACGCTTTCCGTTTATAAATATCGATCGCTTAAGAGCAGAAGAACTCGTAAGAATTGTTAAAATTTCTTACGAGAGCAAAACCTTGCCCAATTTTCAACCACTACAGGGTGATTATGCACCTCAAAATTCAATCCAATGAGCAACGAACTAATAAAATTGCAAAGAAATTGGAAGAGGCTAGAAGTGTGGTCAAGCATGTGCATCATCATTAGCGTACGCACTTTTAAACATATCTCAGATAGTCCCAGTTTGATGTGGTCAGGTATAGGCATCATCATAGTGTATCCATTGCAAAAAATATCGTTCCTGTTCAGCGGTACTGTGATACATAATCCTGGTTTGTCGATTGCCAATAGTTGTGGCTACTCAAGACCAGTCACAAGCTTTCTATGCTAATTTTTGGGAAAAAATTTCGCTTCTGTTCACAGGTATTGTGGTAGATAATCCCGGTTTGTCGATTGTCAATAATTGTGGTTACTCAAGCTAAAGCCATCGCACCATTCAAGAGCTGCGCATATGCTGATTGGGTGTTAGAGCAGCAGGCATTCAATGAAAGTTTTTCGAAAAAAATTTCTTTCTGTGGTGAAACTCAATTATGAGCTAGAAGAAGCCATTGCATTAGGAAAATTCCAAGTCTTTGGTGCTCATTATGGCCTGAAGGTATCATTTGAACAAATTTTTTCAAAACAGGCATTTCTTCTACACGACTACTATTTCTGTAGATCGAAGAAGTCATCATAGTCCAGTAGATAGTTTGTTAGCTTATTAGAAGCAACCCCAGGGTTCGAAACCTTGCTCAGCCATATCAAACAAAACGAAATACGAAAAAATATTTCTTCAGCGACCTCTTCTTAGCAGTATTCTTGCAAATATTTTGAGAATAAAGGAAATTGTCATGAAAAACTGATTTAATCTGTCTTTCGGAGTTGACAATTATCAGCGGATGCCGCCACTCATGAATAAAATTACTACACACAACATAAGTGTTGAGAGAAATTAGGTTGTTGTCTTGACTAAAAGGTTGTAGTGATCAATTAAGTAAGTAAGATGCCAAAGGCTCTCATTGCAGTAGTCTTCACTTCTAAATTGTGTTTCTGACATTAGCTCGCTTCTTTTTATCCTTCAAAACAAAAAAAGCTGAAAAATTCTTTCACTTTTTAAGCTACCCAGCCAATAATATTAGTGCTCCTTACTTTTCTCTGAGTCCTTTGCTATGCTTGAGAATTTTTTGCCATTATTTGAATGGCAAATATTTGTGGGGTGCACATATTTATATGACAAGTCCCCGCCATCAATAAAAGCGAAAACATTAATAACGTTTGTCAATGTTTGTTTCACTTTCTCTCTCTCCCACTCTCTCTCTGTCTCTCTACAGCAGCCAGCTGCCTTCAACTGTTGTATAGGAAAACATTTAAAGGTGAATTTTTGTATACTTTCTCTATACCTCTCTCTCTCTCTCTAGCGTACACTTTCTCTTAACCATGTGTGTATGTAGAAGAGAATTTATTTGCTCAGCTAAACATGTTTGCAAAAAGGGCCACGAATATTGAAAGGTTCGAGAGTATGAGTATGTTTAAATCAAATGTAAGTGTCATGGCTGCTGCATGTGTATTGCATGTGTTTGTGTTTTAACATACGAGTACAGCGTATGTACATGTATGTAATAAATGTAATCAAATCAAAATTTATCGTTGTGTTGTAATATTCGTGTAAAAATGTAAATTTCCATTAGTTTTTCAGGTTTTTTTCTCTCTGTTTTTCTGTTTTTTTCTCTCTGTTTTTCTGTTCATTTTTATTTTGATTCGTTCGCAATCTTTATTTTTGCAAATATTTGTTTAGCTGTAGAGGTGTGTTTGTGTGCATGTGTTGTAAGCACGAAAATATATTATAATGTGTGAGTGCACGTGTGTGTGTGTGTGTATTGTCGATTTATATGATAATTGGATTCTTTTTTTTTTATGAAAATAAATTCATTTAGAATTCGGGGGCAAATGATGAACAGTGTCATGATGTTATGAGACCATGTTTCAACAGAAATTTTTGTTGTTGATCAATTTGTATATGCTTTGTTACCATCCATTAAAGAAAAGAAAAAAATGAAAGAAGACAACAAATTGGAAAATTTATTGACTTTAAAATTATTTGCTTTAAAATAAATAAAATTTTTTTTTTTTTCAATTGCAAACGTATACTCATCATCATCACTGAGTTCGATAATGATTTTCAAATGGAATCTTTAAGAAAAGAAAATGGAAAATGAATTGAAATAAGAAAGTAAAACGTTTGTAGAATACAGTTTACACAACAAACTCAGACTGTATTTAGTAAGGTTCAGAACCACCTTATTATATACCATTGCTTCACGGACTTACAGCCCTGTGGCAGCTGTGGCATTCTAATTCCTAATTTTTTCTAAAGATGGTTGTAATCTTCCCTACCGATTTGCATACACAAACACTAGCTTTTCAATTTTTAGTTTACATTGTTTAAATTCCTTATCGCTTGTTGTTGCTGTTTTTTTTTTATTACAAAATTTCTTGTTAAATAAAATTAAAGAAAATCGAAAGAAATTTTTAATAAAAATTCGAAACAAATTTCAAAAGCAAATGATTTTTCGCAACAACAAAATGAGCTGTTAAGAGATAAGAAATAAAGAAATAAGTTTCCGATGTGTTGTTATGTTGTTGTGCGAAGACATTAATTTGGATTTAAATCAACGAAGGAATAAATGTCAAGCCATAAACTTACAAGTTTCTTTGGTATTGAACTATTTGATAGGAATGCTTGAATAAAAGTGTATGAGCAAACATTAATATCGGACACACTTAAATAAACTTCTAGACACGCAAACGTGCATATACACATTGTACGGTACACATACCTACATGCTAAGCGTAAAGACATAAAGCAAATGATTATAGACGAGGTCATTTTATAACCATTAATCTTGTAAATGAGCAATGAACTCGAACATTTATGATGTTAAACCACAACTACATACAAACACACATATATACACACTTAAATAAAACTTTCTTTTCGTATTTCTTGTAATCGAAAGGAAAAGAGAGAGTTTTAGTTTGCAAAACACACAAAAAAAAATCCAAGATTTTCTTTGCTAAATTAGACATTTTCTTCTTTAGTTTTCCTTTTTGTTTCGACTTTCATAAGTCTGAGTACGCTTTGGGTATTTGGGTATGTGTATGCCAGTATACTTATTTATTTGCTTTGGCAGCCTCTTGAAATCTCAAAGGATTTTTGAATATTTTATCGTTTCAGTATTGTACGTACCCCATTATTATGTTAGACATTTGATGCGTTTACGTTCCATTACATTTAAGATGTGGGTATTAATCAAATTAATCTGTAGTTTTATGTACTGGAAACCAACAAATCAACTACAAAAATTTTTCTTTTCTCTCTCTCTCTTTCTCTCTCTCTCTTTCTCACTGAACACTGATATAATGGCTAAAATATAATCACATTGTAGCAGTACAAGTGAGAATAAGAAAATGAAATAAATTTTTAAAGTTTGTTGTAATAAAGTGAGTTTTATTAAGACAAGGCATTGGCTTGTTTGAGTGGAGCGCATCTTAAAGGAACAATAGTTCATCACTCTGACTGAATTTGACCGAAGCCATGGGTTATATAACTTATTCGCATACACTTTGCAACTTAAGAAAGTCCTACAAGAAAAAATCTCGTTATTAAATATCGAACTGACCATTCATATTACCTTCACGTAAGAAGACCATGCCCTGAAATAGCCAATGAGCTTTGCGACTTAAAGTGCCATCCTGTTGAAACCAAATCATCCACTCCAGGCCAAAGAAAAATTTAATTACCATTGAACCACACTTTAAAGTCGTCGCAGTCTAGTAGGTAGTGTAATGGCTTACTAGACGTGTTCAAACCCCAGGTCAAACATCAAAACAAAATACAAAAAAAAATATTTCTTCGGCAACTTCCTCTCAGCAGATTTCTGGCAAAAATTCTGTGAGTAAAATAAGATTGCCATGAGATTTGCATTATCAAAATTCTGTCTTTCGGAATCGATTTTAAACTATAGGTCCTGCCACAGAATTAAAGAGCCAAATAACCTATATCTGCACCTCGCAAAGAAAATGGACAACAGCCTGCTCTTCCTCAACGGATCTTCACCCACGACAGAAATCGTTAAATGGGAGCTGCATTCTTTCCGTGTGCCTTCTCATAACATAATGACCTGTAAACCTGGCCGCTGTGATTGAGATGATGTTACGACCAAGTCCGAGTAACTGGTTAGTGCGTATACCATCCATCAAGAGCTAAGTTAGTCTAGCGGTGGAGCAGGACTCATCATTGAGCCAGGATAGATAAGCATCCCGAAAGAATTTCCGCGTAAGTTAAGTGGTATACCCAAGTCGATGTAGGCGAACCCGTCGCCTCTGCAGTTTACAGTGCCCAGGGACCCAGACAAGTGAAATAATGAAGCGCACACAAAGAAGATCGAGACAGCGGCTGCATTCCCTAACAATCCTGGAGTTATTGACAATGCTGGACAGAAATCTATTGGCGGTTTGACTATCAGGGAAGATTGGTGGATTTAGCTTCAACAAGATGTCGTTAGGAACTGCTAAGATTCGGAAGACTTTATATAAGGCAATCCCCGTTTTTTCTCCAGCAAAAGAGTGTTAATTTAAAGGCTTCAAACGCATCTTTCTTTGGCAGGCTCTGCACATAATTCAACTGGTTTTGACTGCACTACTAGCCATTACACTTTAATTACAATTACGTTATGGTTTCGCACACCGCACGAGTTGTGTATGTCGGATTCCTCTGAAATTGTTTTAACAGTTTTAATATTAAAGGGGGGTTGCCGAAAGAAACATTTTTTAGGTTTCTTTTCAGTTGATAAATTGAACACAACAGCTTTCGTCTAGTAAGCCATTACACACTATTCACTAGACTACGACGAGCTGAGAGTTACAATCATCCAGTTAATGGACATTTTCACGATTGTGGTTTACCTCCCAACATACACCACGACATCAAGGGTCCATAAGTTAAGGTACTCAATGCAGGACCACTATGAACCCCTGTTTTTCAATAATAACGTCTCAGACTTTAAAAACATCATCGCCACACGTACGTACGTATTATTCGATTGTTTTTTTTTTTAATTCTTTTTCTAGATTCGGTTTTAATACCCGTAGACGAACATATTGTATATTCACAGAAATTTACTTTATTGTTGGCAACTATTGAGTCCATTGAGAGATTTTTTTTTCTACACATTAATTATCTGGAGTAGTCCAACACCTTCTGTTGTGTTCGGTTATCCCATTTATATCCTGTTTTCTAATGTTTTTTCTTTTCCTTTTTAACTCTTTTGTTTTTTATAATAAATTATGTTGAGTGCATATGTATACGGGTAACTAATACATTTGCATATGAGTAAGTATATGTCCTTGCATCATATGCTCTCTACTCTACTACTTTGCTCTCTGCTCCCTATAAAGCTGGCTTTACAGGACATATTCATGCTTATATTTGGAAAATTTATTCTCGAGAAGTTGTACAATATTTAAATGTACTTTTTTGTTATTGCTATTGTTGTTGTGGTTTTGTTGTTATGCTTGTCTATGAAGTAAAATGTATGTCAGCACTGATGAGATTTCAACACACAGCACAGGACGACCAACAGCAGCAACAAGAAGTGTTTTTAGAAAATTGAAAAAATGTTCTTTTGGGATGTCATAGAAATGGAAGCAAAAACAAAAACAAAAACAAAAACAAAAAAATGCGAAACGAATTGAAACGAAACGAAATGACAGCATGAAATAAATGCAGAGTTAAAGTATGTTTTGGGATAAAAATTGCAGCAGAATACAAGACAGGCTAAGTCCGTAAAAAACAATACGATAAGAAATGGAAGAAAAACACACAAAAAAAGAAAGGAATTTTTTTAATGTCTACTACGTTTTGGTATTTGTTGTTGCTTTATTTATGGCTTCTATCTATGTTCTGCAGATTGAGAAAGAAAAAGAACAAGACGAAACGTAAGACAATCCTTTTAATGGCATTTTATACTTCAGTTTTATACACGTTGAGTGTATAGTTTTGCATATTTTGAAGATAATTTATTAGAACGATGTTAATGAATATGCTACACATAGGAAATTAAGGCAGAAAGCCCAATAAATTTTCGAAAAAAAAAAATTTTTTTTTTTTTTTGGAAATAAAATTTTTTTAAAAAAAATGTTTGACAATCAAAAATAGGCCGCCTGCAGGAAGGTATCGGCAGGTCCATATAATATGGAACATATAATTAGGGACTATTTCTTCGGTTCTGTATGCTTTCTATAACTTTACATAACTCTCGATGGTCAATTGTAGCAACGTGCCTACTTAATTGGTCATTAGAACACTTTAGTCAGGATTACGATCTAGTTTCTCACACCACTCATGTTGAATTGGTTACTTTTATCCAAGAGTGACGGCATTTACAGTTTAAATTAAACTCCGGTCAACAGATTTGATAAACGTTTCATGCCAATTTAATTTTATTCTCAGAATTTTTGACGCCAGTTCGATTTGTGTTCGAGATATCTGAGCTGAAGGTTGAAGCACAACCTAAGTAAATACACTGCCTAATAGAATACGGCGACTTGTGTAACAGACTATCCAGAAATAGCCTAAGCATCAGAGATTTTGCCAGAATACTGTAGAGAGGAAGTCGCCAAAGAAATTTTTTATTTCACAATTCGTTTCGTTCAAGATGTCTGAGCTGGAGTTTGAAGCACAAGCTCTTGTCCCACAAGTCAATACGTTGCCTACTAGACTACGGCGACTTGTGCAACAGACTATCCGAGCATCAGAGTTTTTGCCAGAATATACAATTCGTTTCGTTCGAGATGTCTGAGCTGAAGTTTTAACCACGGACACACGCGTTCGATAAGCCTAAGCACTACGGCCTTCAATCACATCTTAATACGGACTGACCAATCATCAATAACCGCAATTGCCGACAGCACCAGTAAAAGCTGTTTTAAAGAGTCAAAGTTGCGGAATCTCCTTTGGTTAACTAGATCTTAAAATTGTCTGTAGTTTGTAGTCTAGCGGATTCCAATCACATTTGCCATAGGGGCATTCCCCATTCTTCAATTGTTTCTAAGCTTTATGAGTGAGCGCAGAATTTTACTGTAAAGTCCACGGCTGTTTTGGAAAATTGCACGTTTAAATAGTTTTAAAACAGCTATCAAAAAGTTTTCTATGTAAGCTTTGGCCGATGTTTTAACACCTTGTTCGCAGAACCTCATCCGAAGAAACACTCAGAAATAGGTCCGCCAACGGATAACTACAAACTATTAGTTTAATAAGCCCATACCACATTCTATAGAGTGCATAATAATAGATGAGCGACTGTTCCTCCCTTCTGTTATGGCTTCCAGATGTTTACATTGTTTTGTATGATGAGCTGGCGAACGTGCTCTGGTCCAATACTGCATTAATAATAATCATCTTCGAATGTTTGAAAATTGTTAGGAATTACAAAAACTATGCAATGTTGCCTTCTTCTGTTCTCTATAAGCCCTGCGTTCCATAATAGTTTCCAACTTGAGATTGAAAAGCAGTAGCTGTGGTCTGTTAAGAAGCCCATAAGTTGTCTTAAAATAACCTCACCCATGTAATGTAGATGCCTTTTAAACTATACGTCAAAAAACCATTGCTTTCGTTTAATATAATAGCCGTTTAAAACCATATTTGCTGCTTGAAAACCAAATTTAATTAAATTTACACCGAAAAAAAAAATCATTAACAGCATCAAAAAAGTCAGGGGGCGGGGGGCTTGATGGAAAATCACAAACAATTCAAAATAAAATTTTGTTGCTTTGAAAAACACCTGACAACAATATATTGAAATTAAAAATTAAATAAAAACCATTTGTTACACCAAAAAAAAAAAAAACTTCAATATAATGTGATATAAAAACTATTGGGTTAGGGTAAAAGTAATCTCCCTTAAAAAACACAGACAACCTAATATGCGAATGCAGATTTTCAATACAAAAAAAAAACAAGAAAAAATATCATCAAGCATAAAATTACTTTTGCTCTTACCCAATAATATACATTTTTTATAAATTTTATTTCAATAAAAACCTAAACTTTTTCCCATACAAATAAACTCTGTTTTTTTACCAGACTTTTGGCATAGAAATTCCCTCTGTTTTTTTCTGTTCACATATCAGTGGGTATGCATATGTTAGGCATGTATGGTATGAACGTATGTTCATTTTCTAACACATACACAGATTGAAAAGTTTTTGGTTTTTTGAAAAACAAGCAATTAATTTTAACTTCAATTGTTTTTTTGTTGTTGTTGTATTTTTTTATTATTTGTAGTTGGTGTTTAATTTGAATCTGTTTTCTCTCTCCCTCTTTTTTGTTTTTGTTTTACTATGTGGAAATAATTTTCTAAATGTTGCTGTTGGTGTTGTTGTTGTTGTCCTGTAACACAACCCATGTGGTCAACTGAAAATGGCCAATATAAGGTAAATTTTTTTTTTATGTTCACAAAGTAAAAGAAAAAATAAAAAACAAAAATTAAAATGATTGGGGAGCATAAAGTAATAAAATTTGTTTGAAACTTTTGCCCAACAATATGGCAATATTGAGAGTGAGAGATAAAAATTACAAAAAAGAGTTCATATTTTCAAATGCCCCTGTTATATGAGAGAAATCCTTCACATGTATATGTATTCGGATGAGGCAGAGTAATTTGAAAAAAAAGAACTTTTTTTTTAAATTATTTTCGATTTTAAAGGTGGGTAGGTATTAATTCATTCGTTCAAGTGAAGCTTCTAATAAGGCTACAGCTTGCTCAATTTAAAGATTTCACTTCTGGAAATCTGAAGACGGAATATAACAACAAAAAGTAAATTTTATTTGAAATCTCCGCCCTTGACGAGTACATACGTCTTACGTCTTTGATGTTACAACTTTTTAGTCAGGATCACGACCTAGCCTCTCACACCACTCATGTTTTAAGTTTACAGTTTTAAGTCAATTGCGAACAATAGATTTTTGAGGAACTTTTCAAATTATTTTTATTGATTCTTTGAGTTTTTGCTAGAATACTGCTGAGAAGAAAGCACAGAAAGAAATTTTTTCGCATTTCTTTTTTTTCGAGATGTCAAAGCAGGGTTTCGAACCACGGACTATCGTCTAATAACCCATTACACTACCAGCTATAGTCCATCCTTTGCGCACATCTTAATCCAGGCTGGCGAATTATCACTAACCGGTCACTCACTGGCATGATTCAAGGCTATCTGAACACAGGCAAAATTGGAGAATCTTTTTTGGTAAACTATGCCCTCTAAAACCGTCCTTAATTTGTTGTCAAGTGGGTTCAGATAAAAACTGCTAAAGGGGCATTCTTCGCCGTAGTCTAGTAGGTAGTGTGTTGGCTTATTAGACGAAAGGCCACGGTTCAAATCCCCTGTCAGACATCAAAAACGAAGTATGAAAAATATTTCTTTGGGGACTTCCTCTCAGCAGATTTCAGATAAAAACTCTGGAGAGTAAATGAAAAATTGCCATGAAAAGTTCCTCAAAAATCTGTCGTTCGGAGTCAACTTTAAACTGTAGGTACCGCCACTTATGTATAAAATTAACACGCACAACATAAGTGGTGTGAGAACCTATGCCGCAATCTTGACTGAAGGGTTGTAATGGCCAATTATGTATGAATGTATGTATGTATGCAAAGTGGTATTCTTCATTTACACATTCGTCAATTATTTCAGAGCCAGGTTTACGGCTGATTTTGGAACAAAGGATGGTTAAAGGGTTGTCCTATGTTTTGATCGCTTGTGCGCAGAATAAGAGAATAAAATGAAACCGTTTTATGTCAAGTTTCTTCCCATAGAATCAGTTCAAATGCATCCTTAGATCACCGTACATAAATCCCAGCACCTTGCTTCTTAAATTCTTGCTACACAATAAAACCAAAACGTTTCTGTTCAACCTACATGCAACAATTATGTGGAACGACTTTTGAAGGCACCAAAATTCAAGTCCTTTTTAATAATTCAACTCAAACTTGTGCGAGAATTTTATTCTACGAACCATGATTTTTGGTAACGAAACAGATTGCAATAAATGCTGCTTTTACAACTTCGGTGGCTTCCAGCATTCGATCTAAGTGTGAATGGCCCGTTAAGTGGTGTCCTTTAAGAACGTTTTACCTAGTGATTCCAACTCTTACTATAGAGATTTCACTGTCTGATCTTCATTGAGTCCAACTCTTTCCATAGAGATTTTGCTGCCTGACCTCTCTATTGTGTTCATTTGTAATTTTATCGGTTCTGAGCCGAATATTTCTCCTTGAATTCGAAGAACTAACTTGTCGTTATCCAAGCTTGTATAATTTCACACAGCCATAGAGGTATGGTCAAATTTTTTTATGCTCACTCTTTATAAATTTAACATGTTGACTGCCAAGACAGAAAAAAAGGACAAAACTACGATAACTCGTAGTTCGGCAGTCAACGTATTAAATCAATGAATCCTAATCAATAAGATAGGTTTTCTTCACACAGTGTTGTACAGCTGAGTGATCTCGATAGTGCTGTCATGTACAACCATGGGTTTACATAGACTCTTCTAAATAACATAGGTTTTCTACAACATATGAGTCAAGAACCGTAACAATATCAGAATGCATGTCCTGTAGAGCAGCTTTTGCGGAAGGAGACGTATTCGTTTTGAGCAGAAAGGCTTCGAAAAGAAGACAGCGGATGAAACTTCTTAAAAAATTTTTCATTAATAAACTGTAGAAAATACGAAAGGCATTCTTCTAATGAGAATTATAATCGAAAGCAAATTAACCTCAAATAAATTGCAACAAACTTATGTTATTCTACCAAACACGAGTTTTTCATCGAACTGAACGTGCTTAGCTTTCGAATAAATGTTGCCAACTAAACCCTTCATTAGAAATGAACGATTTTTAAAACAGAAAATTTCATCAAAAAAACCTTAACTTTAATCATTTGAAACCTTATACTGCAGTTACTCTACGCTAAAGGGACTCACAAAACGAAAAAGGAAATACAGACACACCCACTTCCGTCATAATAACATGAAGATGCATCGAAATACATTGAAAAATTACCAATACTAGGGTACTTTCTTACTTTGCTGAGATTCTTGAGACAAGACAATTTATCTTCAGCAAAAAAGAGAAAAAACGCTTGAAAGAAAATTCAAAAACAAGAGAAAGAAAAAAAACTTAATGCACAGACAGTTACACAATCATTTACTGCACACACACACACACACACACACTGTGAATGCACTCACATGCATACGAAAACAAAATGTTTATAAAGCTCAATGTGTTGAAAAGTTTCCAATGAAATCCGTCACTAATTCAACTTTTTAAAACGTGCCAGGGACATGGAAGCAAACGAGAGAAAATCTTAAAAAATTGACGTTAAAAAAAAAGCAGACAAACAAGTAAAATGGAACATTTAAAGCTGGTTTCATGCGAGATATGGGATTTTTCGTCAAACCAATATACACACACACTCCCACACACACACACTCATATGCTTATAAGCTTGAAAGGATATTAAAAGAAACGAAAATAAAAACGATATGGCAACAACTTCTACGAGGGGATTATATATCAGCAGAAGCATTATTTCTTAAGATTAGTTTCTCTTTCACAGCATAACATTTTATTTTCTTTCTGTTTTCGTGAACTCTTTTTTCTCTTCTCTTTTTTTTTTTTTTTTTTTTTTTTTTTTTTTTTTTTTTTTTTTTTTGTGAAATGAAACTGAAATCATGAAAGGTTTTCCCCATAAAACCACTATATAAGCTTAAAACATCGTATGTATGCGTGTATGTGTGTTTGTGTGTGTGTATTTGCTATACCACTACAGAGAGAGAGAGAGAGACAGAAAGAGAGAGAGAGAGAGACAGAAAGAGAGAGAGAGAGAGAGAGAAAGAGTTTCGAAGATTGATAACCCATTGACAGTGTCATTTTACTATTCAGTGCCTTCATGCAAGCATGCATGCATGCATGCATGCATAGTGTACTCAATTGCATTTCTTGGATTCATATCTTAAATTGAGACTAGAAAACACTACCACAAATCGTTTTTCAGCTTTTTTGCCGCTACGTTTTTGTACAAAAAAAATTTTTCAATTTGTTTTAGTGCTCCTTTCTCTGTATGTTGGTTTGATCTAAACTGTGCATGCCAAGTGTTGAATTTTCTTTCATTTTATCTCAAAAAAGTGTTAAGAGAATCAATTTGGTTTCAAACACATTTCTCTGCCATTTTTATCATGTCACTTTAAGACCAAAGTAGAGTCTAAAGGGTAAAATGTTTAAATGGAAAAATATTTTTCGGTAATAAATTTCGGACTTTAGTTGAAAATAAGGAGAAAAAGTCTTTACGAAAATTTATTAAGCTCGTCTAAGGGAATAAGAATTGAAAATTTAAAAATAGTGCAAAATTCCATGACTTACAAGAGTGTCACTTAACAAACTCTGGGTGCTTAAGAATCCTTTGCCACAGGCGACCAAGTGTTGAACAGTGGCAGAGAAAACGTTTCCAGCCTCATATCGTTTGCCCTTGTCCCGCTGTTGCCACTTTGAGATCCCTAAGCTGGACTCTAATCAAGTTTAAGGTAAATTTTATCCTGCATATATAAATAACGGAGCAGACTAGTCTGGTCTCCTTTTATACATGAGTTCAAGATCTTTTGTTTACGAAAGATTGAGGTTTATGTAGCACAATTTTCTTACCACTCTGCAGAGCAATGCCAATCCATTATGAATTCATTGGAATTTTTCGTTATACCAACCCTTACAAGTGCCTTGGTATTATCTTCAACTTCTCTGTGCCTACAAAACTGTCGAATGTCTCACTAGCTCCTCCAGAAACATCCAACATTTTTAGAAACCGTTAGATGTTGTATACCGTCTCTTTAACGTTCTAATGTCTACCTTGCTTAGTTAATTTATAACCATTTAGTCAGGACGACCATTTAGTCAGGACTACGATTTAGCTTCTCACACTGCTCATGTTAATTTCATCCAAGAGCGGCGGGACCTACAATTTAAAGTCGACTCTAAACGACAGATGTTTGAGAAATTTTTCATGGCAATTTTATTTACTCTCAGAATTTTTACCAGAAGACTGACAGAAAGAAGTCGCCGAAAAAATGTTTCTTATATTTCGTTTTGTTTATGTCTGAGCCGGGATTTGATCTACTACCTTGCGTCTAGCAAGCCAACACACTACCTACTAGGCTACGGCAACTTAATGTCTGTTTTACTGTCAGTAAAGATACTCGTATGTCTACTTCTACTCGATATATTTTGAAAGACGAGCAATAGTAATACCCTTCTGTACAAATTTATTCGAAAGCCTTCTCCTTTGGGTCCTGCCATTTGACATATCACTTCAGCTAATATGTTAAAACGCCTTCTCCCAACAAGGACACAATTCGAGACATATTACAATCATAAAAGGTTCAAAGACTTCTTCAAGAACAGCGTTTCACATACGAATAGTGTGGCTAAATATTAAATTCCCTCTGTAATTCATTGTGTGATTTTATTTAATCTCACAGAGTTTTTGCCAGAAATCTGCTGAGAGGCAAACGCCGCTGAAATATTTTTTCATATTTCGTTTTATTCGAGATTTTGAACTGGAGTATGAACCGAGATCTCTTGGTTAATAAGCCAACACACTACCTACCAGACTACGGTGACTTCTACTTTATTTACACGCAGTTTTTTTCTTATAAGACTACCATGAGACTGCTGTTTTTCCCATAACACTGAGGAAGTCAACGAAAATAATATTTGTTCGTGATATCAGAGCCAGGAACTGGTTCTGATTGTCAACGCACTTCCAACACTAGACTACGGTGACTTTAATCTTTTACTATACCTAAGCTTAATCTGAGCTCGCCTGATGAAGCATATATGAAACAGTATAATGGAGTCCGTGATTATATTGTTACGAAAATGGAAATGGTGTAACATCGCTTAACATTAAAATATTAAACAAAATCTACATAAACAAAAACAAATGTCTTGTTTGCCTGAGTAACAAATAAACAAAAATAGAACAACAACATCAATGTAACGAAAAAGTAATAAGAAAGTAAACAACCAACAAAAATAACAGCAGGGACAAACGTAAACAACCTACACTAACAACAAGCAAGTAAACATGTATGAATGTAAACATGTTGTTTACGTTTATAGAATTCTCGTGAAGGCGAAGACCCGAACCTTCGCCTATGAGAACATTCATCATACTGTTTACGTCGCTATATAAAGGGCAAGGCAAAGCATGCAAAGTCGGAGTAGAAGTTCAGTCAGTCTTGTGTGAAGACACGTTGCGTGTGAAGTAAACCAATCGTGGTTTGACGATCTCTGTTATAAAGATCTACAGAACAATTGTGTAATAATTGTTATTGTTTATTGCAAAGAGCATAAGCGAAAGAAATAACAAATAAAGCAATTGTTGTTGTAAGAACCAGTTGTGAACAGTGGCACACAAAATTGTGCGAATAAGTAAAGAATTTAATTAAAAACTGAACAGAAATTTATTTTTATTTTTATTTGCTATCTACAAGCTGATATTTCCAAGGTTTGAATATACGTAAGAACATATATTGAGAGAAGTAAACATAATAAATATCCTGCACAATAATTTGAAAATGTATAGAATTCAACTTTTCTCATACGAATTCATAAGTGTTAAGTGAAGAATTTTCCATGTACATTGAAAATTTTTCTTCTGTCATTTTCAAGACTATCTATCTAGAATACTGCAATAAAAATTAGAAATTTTTATTTTTAAATTTTATGTGTATTCCATTTTATTTGCCTTTTTTATTAACAAAATAATCTGAAAAGATTTTTTTCTTTCATTTGCTTTCGCATGTGATGAAACAGTATTTGCTTGAAAAGAATAACAATTTTCTGTGGATCTTAATCTATGAAAAGGAAGTCGTTTGAAAAGAAGAGATATAAGCGATATTAAAAATAAAAATTTTTTATATTTTTATTTTTCTCTTTGTTGTATTTGGCTTAATAACGATATGAAAGATAGGAAATTTTTTTTCTTTTTAAATTTAAAAAAAAAAATTTTTTTTTTTTGATCTGTTTTCGATACTTTATGTTCTTATGGTAATGCAGATAAAATCAGTTTTAATATCAAAGTATTTTGCAAAAAAAAAAAATTCGTTTCGTTTTTATTTTTTTTTTATTTTATTTTTTATTCATTAACCATGTATTTGGGGAACATTTTGTGCATTCAAGTATGAATTTTTGCTGATACAGAAACGAATTGCAAAAAAAAGTTAAAGAAAAATTTATTTTTTTTTTTATAGAGAATATGTTTGAATAAAATTTTATGGAAAAGAAAATAAAAATAACGGAAAAATAATACTCTGTTATAAAGAGAGAGAAATGTTAAAAAATAAAAATTTTTTTTCATCTTTCAAAAAAAAAAAAAAAAAAAAAATACAAGAAAACAAGTAAACATTGGTCTACAAACAACAATTTTTCCTCTCTCTCTCTCTCTCTCTCTTTCTCTCTCTCTCTCTCTCTACACAACTGCTGTTTGTCAATACCTATTCTGTTTTCATTTTTTTATATTATTTGCTGTCTTTTGACAAGAGATTTTAAATATTGACCTCCCCCTCCCTATACACTCATATGTATAAACATGTATTTGTTATGTATATAGCATATGTATGTACATATGCATTATTATATATATTTTTATAAATATTTGTTGGCTTTTCTTTCTTTTATTTTATTTTAAATAAAGGAAAATATTTATTATTTGTTTGGTTTTCTCTTTTTTTTTCTGATTATATTGTTCGTTTCGTATTTTACTTGTTAAAAAGTCATAAAGAATTACTGAAAAATATAAGAGCCGAACAAAAGAGAATGAAGCATACTTTTTGGGATTATTTTTTTGGTTGTGAAATATTCATGCAAATAAATTGTTTAAAATCAACATGTCTAAGTACTTAAGCAAATATTATATTGGAAAATAAAAAAAAAGGAAACAAATAAATGAGTTTCTTAAGAATTCCGTACAAAGAAAAGAGAAAGAGTTGAACAAATAGTTGCAGAAAATTATTAGCATACGTTTGGGGCGATTAAAATGTCTGGAAAATGATGCATAAGTATAGGTTATTATGGATATAATAATTTGAAGTATTTTCTTTAAACAAAAGTAATTATTATTGTAACTAAAATTTAATAAGAAAGATGCATTAAACATTCCTATTCATTCATGTTTGAATAAAACTACACCTAATAATACCGATTGAATCTTTCCAAAGAAAAAATATAACTTTCTCAATGCCTGTTAAATCCTAAACATAAGGTTTAAAAACAAATGCAGTCATAAATCATCATCGTATACAAGGGATATTTAATGAAATGTGGATATAAGTCATGTCGTATTATAAAATACCCATAATACCACTTGACTTATAACCACATTTCATTGTATGTCCCTCGTATACAGATAGAGATTGTAATCAGGATCAGAAAGCAAAATCTTTGTGATATCCTAGACAAAAAATATACTGAAGACAATGTGGTTATGACTAAAGAGAAAATACTGAACTGCCTCCTCCTCATTCGCATGACCACTGCTACCATTACTGCTATGGATATCACCATTCTTAGTGCGATCTATTACGACTGTTATCACATTCAAGCCCAGTTTGCCATGATATGTTGCCAGATTCGGTTAATAAACGTTGACATTTCCATCCCTCAACTTGTAATTTCGATTAAAGTAAACCAGTGAGCTTTAATTCCTAACCAAGTGCTGTACGGAACTTTTACTTTTTAATGGCATTGATGAACTTGCCATAAAGACAAGTATGTTCCTGGGGCATTCTTACTGGCATAAAAATGTCGAACAGACTGACGCCACAATTGCATTCACTGGACAGAAGTAAATCACTGAATAGGTCATACATACATACATACTTGATCGCTACAAAATTGGTCCTACGCCTTCAATCAGAATTACGACCGAACTTCTCATACCACTTATGTTGTGCAAGTTGATTTTATACATGAATGGCGGAACCTACAGTTGAAAGTCGACTCCGAACGACAGATGTTTTGAGCAACTTTCATGGCAATTCTATTTTACTCTCGGAGTTTTTTTTTTCCAGAAATCTGTTGAGAGGAAGTCGTTGAAGAAATATTTGGTCTTTTGAACCCCTGGTCTCATGCCTAATAAGCCAACACCACATACTAGACTACGGTGGCCCTAAATAGGATACGTTACAGATATTTTTAGTCTGAGGTATGAACAGATACTTTTCCAAGGCCTGGAAGACTGTGGTTGCAAATCTTTGCAGCGTTAGATACGAGTAGAAAAATGTTTTCCTCTCTGATCTTAACATCTGCCGATATATTGAAAGTAACTTTGAAAGCTCACAGCATATTCTTAATCATTGTTTAAAACCTGACAGTTGTGTTAACTTCATCAGCATTTTGGCTACAATTTTGTCCCCTCATTTCGGTTGTAGATCAGAAGCCTGTAGAATTCTTGAATGTTTGAATTCCTTAAGAGCCTTACGTTTTAAGTCTGATGTAGTAGTGAGCTTTACACAGTAAATCTAAAACCCAGACCTGGACGAGAAGGTCACCTCTGTGGCAGCGTAAACAAAAATACTTTAGTAGTCATTACTTTCAAGATCTTGAACCAATTTTTTCAATTTGGTTTGTAGCCGATAACGCTAGGTACCCTTAAAGCCTAGCCTAACCCAATTTTCCTTTACTCTTCAAGTCTTTAGTTATTTTTTGTATTTCTTGAATTTTGCTCCTGAAGAAAATACACTTTTTGGCTGATTTTTGCATAGAAGAACAAAATATTGCGGCAAAAATATTAACTCAACTAATGCCAATGGCATTTCCCTTTTTTTTATCATTCGATTCTATTTTTTTTTGTTGTTTTTCTTTCTGGTTTTAGTTTCATAGACGGTGTAAGAAAAATAAAACGTATGAAATCCTTATTTTCATATTGTAGTGTAACGAAAGCATGTTACCTCGTTATAACTGATACAAGGATCCTTGCATGTGGCTCAGTTTTAAACCCAATAACTGTTACTTTTGCAAACCTAAATATTCCACTCTCTCTCTCTCCCACACAATGCTTATGCGGCAGAAAAGTTACAGTTCCAAATACATATGTGCTTATTAGGGTGGTACATAGTAATGAAGAATATGGTTTTGTGTTCTATATTTAAGAAATAAAGGTAAAATACAATAGTTTGTAGGTAAATACCTGCTGGAGATATGCTAGAAAAGAATACAAAAATTTAAATTTTTAACTTTTTGGTGCCACCCTAATAAATCGTTTTTCTATAAGTATTGAACTCATTCTGTGTATCATTTTGTGAAGTTCGAACTTCTATTTTTTTTTTCATTTTGGTTTTATTTTTCATTTTCTTCCTTTTCATATGCCTTCTGTGATTGCCAAGTGTGAGTCTATAACTTCAGTAACGATTTGTTCTATTTCCATATATTTTCTCCTTCTAGAAACTACAAACACAAAAAAAATTGAGAAACACATACAAAACCATACCACATAACGTTTAAAAGGCATAAAGGATAACGGTAAAAAGTTTTGCATAGAAAATTTAGCCAGTAGTTTACGCTACCAATCTAGTTCGTTATAAGATGAACTGCTACATTATTCGTACGTCATCGTATATTGAAATTTATATGCCTAAAGGCTTTCAAGGGTTTTCAGGCACAATAGTTTAAACGCATGAATTTTATGAATTCTATGAAGAAGAAAAAAGCAAAAGGATAATGTAGAATAATTCAATACAAAGAAAAGAGAATATTTATTGAATTTTTATTTTGTCTTTTCAATTTTCAATACTTAAAATCATTTTAAATTGAAACAAATAAACTAATTGCCTAACAATTTACATTGAAAAAGGGAAAGTTCTATCAAAGACTTCTTCTTTATAGAATATTAAGATTAAAAAATAGGCAACAGTTTAAATAATTTGATAGTTTTTAAGCAAAAATATGAGGAAATTAGAAGGACTAATTGCCTGATGCATTTACTTTTTGCCCACACTGTAGATTCAAGAGAATTTTTTTTTAATATATCCAGATTGAAGCAAGAGAAAAAGTACAATTCATTCCACTTTAGAAATGATTGCAGAACTAATCTTTACACAGAATAAGAAAGAATATGCTGGTGTTCATTGAACAGATTGGACACAATCTACCTTTCCTAGAAAATTGTAAGCATAGTTGGCTTAATGTGGGCAAACTTACAATCATTACGGCATCAAATGTTTGTTACTGATACATACATGGATACATAATTCATCAATATAATCCTTTAGTCAGGACTACAACCTATCTGATCTGGGCTTTGAACCGAGACTTAATGTCCAATAAGCCAACACATTACCTACTAGACTATGGTGACGATAAAAGTCGAAACCAAAATTTTTTCTGTAAGCTGATTGCAGAAATGAGTTCCGATGTTGAAGTTCCATAGTCTAGTAGGAAGTGTATGGGTTTATTAGACGAAAGGCCAGGGTTCAAATCCCCGGTCAGACATCAAAAATGAAATATGAGGAAAAAATATTTCTTCGGCGACTTTCTCTCAGCAGATTTCTGGCAAAAACTCTGAGAGAGTAAATAAAACTGTGATGAAAAGTTTCTTAAAAATCTGTCGTTCGAAGTCTATCTTAAACTGTAGGTCCCTCCACTCATGTATAAAATTAACACACACAACATAGATGTTGTGAGAAGCTAGGCCGTAATCCTGACTGAAATACAACCCTTCAATTATGTTATGTATACCCTTATCAAATTAAAATTTTTCTAAAAACTGATCACAATGGGAGATATTTATCCAGAAATGTGTCTCGATATTCTTCAAGTGATTGTGACTCTTTATAGAAGTATAATAGAAGCAAAGACTGCAGAATAAGATCGACTATGCCAGGATAAGTTATCATCCTCTGATACACTCAGATTTTTGAATAATGGCAGCATCCGTGCAAAAGACAATGTGAAACCCGGAGGCTTTATACTCTCACAAAAGTGTAAGGAAGTGGCAAATGTTCAGTATTGTCAGCTATGAGATCTAGTTGCATGGGAATTAATGAAATCCAATTAATGAAAGCAATCGCTCAAATCCTTTACCATAAAGGTAAGACAATATCTGTGATGATACCTATGAAAATTGATTACAAAGTAGGTGTTCAAAAAACTGTAAACCACAGCGCTACCAAGAATACGTGGATCAAAACGAATGAGATTGTTGGAATCAGCACTATGAACAGTTCTCTAATGCAATCGATCACATGAAGAAGGCTACTGTAAGTGGCGAATAAGAAATGTATACGCCATGAGCAATCACTGGCTTATAGGCATTCTTTAGATAGATAATCATACCCGTCACATCAAACGCAATAAAACAGTTAAACCTAACGATAGAAACAGCAAATGTACGTACACATTGCTGTGATTTATCGAATCAATTCTAAAGCAATTTAACACATGGCTAAAGATACTGTGCGTACCGAATTGATGCCTATTTGATTGAAACTTTGTAGACTTTTAAGAAACCTTAAACAAACTAAGGCTTTGTGGGACTTCAGAAAAAAAAACTACTCAAAGCTTCAAGGAGAACGATGGTTAAAGTTCTGATAAGGGCTCTAGCCTACAAAGCGATAGATAATGTGGACATTGCCTACAGAATGATCGTCCTGTTATATTAATTTTCGTGTTTCTTTTGATAAGTGCTTCTGCCATTTTTTTTATAACTTTTAGATAAGTACACATATCTTGAGCTTTAAAACAAGGCCTTATACTTAGTTAAAGCCGAAAGTTCTCATCTTTTATGAGATGTTGAAATCGAGTCAGATGTTTACAATACCCCTGCACTGAATACGATTGATTTGTTTTAATAAAGTATTGCCCAGAAATTTAAAAAAATACTTTAGTACTTACTACATACCCATGCACACGTACATAATTGATCATTACAACTTTCAGTCAGGATTACAACCAAGCTTCACCTTATTATGTGTCTGTTAATATTTTATACGAGCGGTGGGTCGTAGAGTTTAAATTCAACTACGAATTACAGCTTTTCAAGGCACATTTCATGGTAATTTTAATTTACTCTCTGAGTGAGTGAGTGTTTAAAGTCGACTGCAAACAATAGTTTTTATGTGAAACTTTTCATAACAATTTTATTGACTCTCAAAGTTTATTCCAGAACTTGACAAAGAAATATTTTTTTGTATTTTTTGTTTTATTTGAGATATCTAAGCAAGAAAGTCGCCATAGACTAGTAGGGCCTTACGGTTTAAACCCCAGGCCAGAAATCAAAACGAAAATATGAAAAATATTTTTACGGCGACTTCCTCTCAGCAGATTTCTGGCAAAAACTTTGAGAGAGTAAATAAAATTGTTATGAATAGTTTTTCAAAAAATCTGTCGTTCGGAATCGACTTTAAACTGTAGGTCGCGTCACTCATGTATAAAATTAACAAACACAATATAAGTGATGTGAGAAACTATGTCGTAATCCTGACTGAGGAGGGGTTGTAATAGCCAATTATGTAGGTATGTATCTAAGCAAGGACTTGAACTAATGGTTCTCGTCTAACAATATCTTATTTCCTCCCAACTATAGCTTCTCTTGTACAGTCTATTGCTAGATTGTCTATAATGTTTGAAAATGTTCGCATAATATGAGGAAATCTTATCTACTTTTTACGCTTTATCACGTGGTGTTTTGACTGCTGTTACGTGCTGTAATTAGAAATGGTTGCTGAACAGAATATGCGAATGATGTTGCTTAAACCTGTGTTCCCAAAGGCCTTCAGTGTTTGAATTTCTCGTGTTGTATTTGATACTGAAACTATTCACAAATCTGGAAGACGCCTCCTTTCATTCACTTCAAAATTATTAAAAAAAATTTTTTTTTTTTTTTTCAATTAAAATTTTAACAACTAGGGTGGGGGGGTGTGGTGGTGTGTGAACCATAGCTAATCATCAAAATCATTATATTTTTTTTTAAATTGAAATATTTTTGTGTTAATTTCATAGCCAATTTGCTGATTGAAATATTATTTTCCATTTGCAAACAACATTGTCATGATTACATGGAAAAAAACGGGCCCATTTGTTACAAGAAGTATATTATAATACTCCCGTGTTACTTTTTCTTTTTTCTATTTTTTTTTTCTAGTTAATTTACGTAAATTGTATTCAATTTATTTAAATAGAAAATACAAGAAATCGTTCTTTCTTTTCTTTCCTAGTAAAAAAAAACTCAACTAAACAGCTTATAAACAGTGGGTCCCCTGGTGCAAATTAAAAACAACCAAAGCGACATGCCAACAATCAATACAGAAATAACGAGAGCACACACACAAATACAAATACATGAAAGGAAATAAAAATAGGAAGAAGAAGAAGAAGAAAAAAAATACAGAAAAAAACAACAGTAACAAAAATTGTGTGTTAATGTTTTAATCAACAACTACAACGTGAAACAACACCCCAAAAACTCATGCCACAAAAGAGGTGTCAACAAAATGGCAGTTAAAGTTGTTACAACTCTATGGGCCACAACAACAGGTAAACAGTTGTAATAGGAAATCAACAACACACACACACATACACACACTTACACAGGCAAACAACACTTAGCCAACAAATAAACATCATTGGTGTTGAATGAAATTCAAGAAAAAAAAAGTGAAAAAAGAGAGAGAGAAAATAGAAATAAATGTTGCAGCATTTATTTATGCCAGGTGTTGTGTTACCCGGTGACGCCTATTTGTCTGGTGGAGGGTGCTAATAACTAGCCTAACAAATATGGTCAGATGAAAGCATGCACACAGAGACTCATAAGCCACTTATTGCACAGAAATTTTCGCATGAAATTTTAAGAATTTCGAAATAAACATTCAAAGAAAAATTTTTGAAATACGCACAGGAGTATGGCTAATAAATTTCGCTTTCAAAATAGGCAGTGCTAGGCGTCATCGTTTAAGCGTGACATTCGTAATTTTATGCAGCTTTTCTTTCAACAAAAAATACATACTAAAGGTGGGGTAGGGGGGTCTACAAATTGTGCAAATAGCTTTAATAAAATTCTACTTTCACTCTCTAGCACCCTCTAGCACCTTAAATTCTTGCCCATTTGCTTTGCTATTGCTTGGCAAATTAGTTAAAGCAGGAGACAAAGAAAGAAAAAAAATTAAAAAAAAGTAAGAAAGTAAGTATCCAAGTTGCCTAATGTTATTAAAAGCACTGCTATGAGCAGTTATCATATGAATTTAGGCACTGAAGAATAAAAAGAACAAAGAAAAAATGAAGAGAAGAAACGTATAAAACACTCTTACGCCAATTAAGGGCACAAAATAAAGTTGGGCCTTTGTAATGAATGTGTCATGCTTTTAATAAGAAATGAAATGAAGTTCAAGAACGTTTACTTTGTTTAATTAAAAGCAATATCATGGCCAAAAACATAAAGAAAAAAATTTAATTTAATTTAATTTAATTTCATGTAATAAGCTTAAATTAAAAAAAAAATCATGCTTAAAATATTTCTCTCAGTTTAATTTTTCTTTTTTTTTCTCATTCAAAACATGAAATATTTTTTTTAGTATATTGTGGTGGTTTTTCACAGCCCTTAATTATCTTTTCAAGAGTTCTGTAGTTTTCCTTGTGACATATACACTTAATCATGCCTTCAGGCGCTTAATTATATGCGACGTAAGTTTCGTGTAGTTTAGCTTTATTTAAGCATGCTGATGGAATGATTTCACTCACAGGTATTTTACGTAAATATATTGTCAGAATAATAATAATATTAATGACACTTATTGACAACTTAACAATATTTAATCACAATGAAGCCTTTGTCCCGTGCGTAACACAATTCAGAAGACAATAAAATGCTCAAGCATAGGATACCTTAACCTATTAAATCTACCATTCGCTTGCCTAGCTTACATGATTTCTATTACATACCGTTATAGTCCGATTATGACAATATTACCATACACTGACAGGCATATCTCTGACATTGTGTAATCCTTATGATGATATTGATCTCCTCTACCTAAACCAGTTCTTTTATCCAGCTTTGGATGCTCAAAAACGTTTCTTCTCAAGCTTTTAAGTGCCAGGCAGTAACAGATAAGTTAATTTCTTATGGTTTCAAGCTCTTAAGAAGCCTTTGAAAAGTATTATTAGCTGATGGATATTTAAAACCATTGGATTCCTAAGAAATATTCTGTTATAGTCCCCTTTTCATATCCATACTTGAACAGAATATCTAACCAGACTTTTTACTTCTTTACTTAAATGTATATTAGTCCTTGCGCTGGCCAACTTCTTCCTCTTCCCTGGGTTTGTTAGAGCTTGGTTAGTAAAGGAACTGCGTTTATCTACGGCGTCACAACGGGCCACTATGCGTGCTCAAGTGAGCTTTTTTATGACCTAACCTAACCTAAGTGGCCATTAAAACGCTCTTGTCAGGATTACCACCTAACTTATCACAACAACCATGTTGCGTCCGTTAATTTTATCCATTCGTAGAAGATCGACTTTAAACTATCGACCGTGAATGAAATAATTTTTAAGAAACATTTCCTAGCAATTTTATTTTTACTCTCAGAGTTTTTACAAAAGACTGCTGAAAGGAAGTTCTCGAAAGAAAAATTTTCACATTTCGCTTTGTTCAAGATGTCGAGATGTTGAAACACAGACGCACATCTATCAAGCCAGCACTCTACCTATCAAACTACACAATAACATGCAAGAAATTTGAAATTTTTGTCAGCCTTTGCTTATATACAATCATCATAAGATTTCTAAGATAAAGTCTGGTATGGAGTCCTTCTTACATAAAAAAAAGTCATGAATATGTTTCTTACCTCCCTTGTTTAATTCCCGAATATGTGCCTCTTATGGAGGAATATCCATTAAACATCTAATAATAGAAACAAGCGCTAGTGGAGCTTGCACTATGTGTCAGGACTACAAATCCTTATGGGATAATTATTAAAAATGACAAAACATCCTGCAGAGAATACCAACATTCGTTAACAAAATTATCTGGGAAGTAGCTCTCCAGAGGTCTATTATTTATTACGTGTGTATTCGACAACAGAATTTGTTACGTGACTTTTTATTGTCATTATTTTAGTCGAAATAAAACACACAGTGATTACGGAGTCTAAGAATTAATGGAAGATTCAACTGCAGCAAAAAGAAAGAGTCCCAGGGAGGAATTCGCAACAGAATAACTGAAGTCTTTGGAGTTGAAACCAGTGTCTTCAAATCCTCAACATAGTTGAGCTATAAGACCGCCTGTTTCATACTGTTACGAAAATGGAAATAGTGTAACATCGTTTAACATTAAAACGTTAAACAAAAGCTACAAAAACAAAAACAACAGACTAGTTTGCTTGATTAACAAATTAACAAAAATATTGCAACAACATCAGTATAACGAAAACCAACAAGCAGGAACAAACGTAAACAACCTACACTAACAACAAACAAGTAAGCATGCATGAATGTAAACAACATGTTTACATTCATAGAATTCTCGAGAAGGCGAAGACCCGAGCCTTCGCCTACGAGAACATTCATCAGACTGTTTACTTCACTATATAAAGGCCAAGGCAAAGCATGCAGAGTCGGACTAGAAGTTTAGTCAGTCTTGTGTGAAGACGCGTTGCGTGTGAAGTAATTAAATCGTGGTTTGAAGATCTCCATTACAAAGACCTACAGAACAATTGTGTGATAATTGTCATTGTTTATCGCAAACGGCATAAATAAAGCAATAACAAATAAAGCAATTGTTGTTGTAAGAACCAGTTGTGAACAGTGGCACACAAAATTGTGCAAATAAATAGGGATTTAATTAAAAACTGAACACAAATTTATTTTTATTTTTTTACGAACTAATGTTTCAAACGTTTTTAAAATGTAAAAACGTAACAATACTGATGTAATCTTCATCTGTCTACACAGATCGCTAGTTACACCTTCTTCGTCTATATTGGTTAACTCCTAAATGCCAAGCGATTTATACATCCTGATGTGACATGGCATTTTCGCTAATTATGACATTGAAAGCGAAATTAACCGCTCGTGCGGTTAATATAACAGGATACGATAGTTAACTCACATGGTTTAAGTAGCACCAGTTAGTAATTTGTGTTTGTTTTCATTATTTTTGTAGGAATATCTTAAAGTCCTTTACTGCTATTGGTTATTTACATTTCATTCACAGCCATATCAATAAAAATTTAAGCAAAAATTCTTCCTGTTTTGAGACGTTTTCATTCCAGTCAGTAGAGGGACAGTAACGCCATTACCTTATTAGCCTATCGCACTTCAAAGTGGATAATAAGGATCGAATTTCGTGTCCACTCCACTACTCACATGTTGATCAATCTTTTTGAAAATGGTTGTACTTTTTGGTCCTTAAAATAAATATTAAGTGCCCTTTTTCTCCTAGCTTTCCATGTAGTGGTAACAGAAATACTTTATCGATTTATTTAAGCAAATATTTCAACATCAGAAAATCTCAGCAATGTGGTGCCAACTGATCAACAAGGTCATTAAGTCCCATAATTTCTCTCGCAGGATTTTTTTAATTCCTTTTGGTTAGGTAAGACCCATGGTCAATGTTAAACAACAAATATCTCCCAGGCAATATTGTCTACTCTACTCCATTCATATTATGGGTATGAATGAAGGCTTCTATTTTACCAATTTTGCTTTCAATTAAAGCCTTAAATAAGCACAATTTAAGCTTTTATTAGAACGTAAAATAGATGAAGTATTAGAAAAAGTTTATAGAAAAATTCAAACAATTAACAATTTACCCACGCATGCAATGAAACATGACAAATCTTTAAGTTAATGACCACAAATTCGAATACCACATAAGTATTTACAAATACATGTAAAATCTACCAAAATAGATACAAAAACACAGACGAAAATTAGCAAACAAATGCACAAACTCATACTAACATACAATTACATATTAACCTATGGCCACAACATACAAATTACAAAGAGAGAGAGAGAGAGTGAGAGTGAGCAGCAGAGATATGTGTTTATATAGTTGAAAAGCATTTAAGTAAATTGATTATGATAATTGCATTCATTAGTGGAAGCAATCAAAAATCATACACGCACACGCACACTACTATACTTTTTCATGCTCTCTTTCTCTCTCTCTTTTGCATACATACACCGATAGTTAGGCATACAATTTCAAACAAAATTTCAAAAACAAATACACACTAAAACATTAACGGAAAGTGAATAAAAGTGTTTTTCAAGTGCAGTCATATAAAATGACTTACACATACAAACATACCATGTATGTAAACACACATACACTAAAGCACACTACCTACAGCCATAAATACAGCGAACATTTGTTCAAAATCTTAAACGCACATACTCGTATGTACGTATGTGAGAATATGAGAAAGTGAGAGCATAAAATAAAGGCTTAGCCTGGTTTGTAAAGCGCTATGGTGTGGTGTGGTAAATTTTAACAAAAACATAATGCTGCTGACACAAACATAATGAATGATATTTGCCAATGTTTGTATGTATGTATGTATGTATGTGTGCGTGTGACTATAACCTCTTATGTATTGTATTTGTTTGCTTTGTTTGTATTTATTTTGGCATTTGTTAGCTGATTGCTGGTGGTATGCGCGTGAGTTAATACAACTGCGAACTAACCGTTTATAGTTCGTATGTGGTCAACCACAATTATTTGACTTGAGTTAATTTCTATTTTGTAAATTACAGGTATGATTTGCTTACACATACATACACGCATAAACAATTATCTAGAAAAGCTCTCACACACACACACACGCACACATCCATTTAACCAATACAAATAGACCGCAAATAGTGTTTGCGATAAAGATTAGAAATATTTTTCATATGAAATGCCACTAAATGGGAGACGTATTTATTTTGCTTTGCTTGTAAAAAGATTTCTTTCTTGGGAAAGGTGTTTATTAAAACGAAAAGGAGGGAGAGAGACAATAGAGGTTGTCTTAACCTTTCAACAGTAATTAATTATGAAAATGAATGGAACAACTTTATAAAATAAAAATTAAAATGAAACCAAGATTTTGAAAGAATATTTGCTTATGCTTTAAAGAGAATCTTAAAAAGCATCTCAGAACTCTGTTTGTCACTAAGAAGTTGAATAGTTTTGTAAGGAATAATTAAAGAACTTGAACTTATTTTCAAATCTGATCTAAAAATTTTAAAAATTTCACACTTCGTCTTGATTTTGAAAAGCTTAGAATACACAGAGTCATGCTTAATCTTATGAAACTATAAACCATGAACATTTAAATACACAATGCAATAGAAACTGTACTTGTAATTCCTACTCATAAATAAAAATAACACAAACAAAATGATTGGTGTGAGTAGCTAGGTCTTACACCTTGCTTAAGGTTTATAATGGCCAGTTAAAAATTATGTCAATAAATAATAACAAATTTGAAGAGACTGTAAGTCATTGTAGTATAGTAACTAGTACGTTGGCTTCTTAGTCAAGAACCGTGGTTCAAATCCCAGTTCAGAAATCTCGATAAAAACAAAATATGAAAAATATTCCTTCGGTAACATCCTTTCAACACTGTTCTGGCAAGAGCTCTGAGAGTAAATAAAATTGCCATGTAAAGTTTGTCAAGAAACCTTTTTGGCTGGTGTGAGAAGATAAGTTGTAGTCCTGACTAAACGGTTGTAATGACCAATTAAACATCTAAATGTATTTATAAGTGCGGTGTACAAATTGAATTTGTTAATATGACAGTATGCACAGCAATAAAGCCTATCTTATGGCTCTTTATAGCATAGTTTGCGCTTGAATAAGGCTGGACGTGGTTCCCTATAAAAACCACCATTCCCTCTCTGTCAACTAAAGCTGACTGAACGTGCTACTTGGGCTCTACACATAGAAGTTTTCAATGCCTATTTTGCGAACAAAATTTTCTTTGTGAATGAAACTTCTTACTCAATTGGTAGTTTTGCTGTGAGGCTAGGTAGCTGTGGAACAGCAACTATCTCAAGAAAAAATTACTGTTTGGTAAGCATTATGATCTTGAGGTGTCACTGATACGCATATTTTCAAAATTGAACCTCGCTGAACCATTTGCATCAATTCAAAGAGCTATAACTCCATACAAACGACCTGCATTTTGGGCCTGCAATTGTAGCTGATGTGGATGGTGTGTGTCCGTTTCAACAACATCGTACCACAAGCTATGTAATACGACCGATTTTAGTTTTATTGCACGAGAAATTTCTAAAAAGGGAGATGCAATGGCAATTGTAAATGAAGATCGCACTTGTTTATGCCAAAGGCCATGTCTACGCAACTAATTCTAAGTTTAAAACGTTTTAAAGCCAATATTCGTTAAGGTCTCACGGAAAAATATGCAAAGAACTTACTTGATTGGTCGTTACAACCCTTTAGTCAGGACTATAAGCTAACTTCACATACTACTTATGTTGTGGGTGTTAATTTTATTCATAAGTGGCGGGAGTTACAATTAAAAATCGACTATGAACAACAGATTTTTTAGAAACTTTTCATGACCATTTTATTCCACTCTCAGCAGAGTCAGTCAGAAATCTGCTGAGAGAAAGTTGTCCAAAGAAATATTTTTCTTCATTTTTTTTTTCAAATTCCGTTTTGTTCGGATGTCTGCTCCAGGTCAGAACGAACCGTGGCCTCGCATCTTATAATCCAGTACACTATCTACTAGCCTACAGCAACTTCAGGAAATTGTCGAAAGCTTTTTCAAAACTATTGTCTGCTACAACCAATTTAGGCCAAGCCTTCTAATGCATCATGCCTTGTGTACATAGTGATAGGGTTCACGCATGGAATACATAGCTAAAAGAGTGTTTTATTTAACTACACTTTTAAAAAATCTTTAAAAAGAAATAATAATTCGTTGAATGAATATTTATATCTCTGCTCCATGTACTTTCGTATATCAAGCTCTTCCTTATGTAAACTCAATTGACTTTAAAGTGTTGATTGCAAAAACAAAAACAAAATTTATTTACAAAATGATTTAAAATTTTTATTTATTGTTTCAATTGTTATTCATTTCATCTGTTGTATTATACAATGTATGTTTAGAACGAAATGCATGACTTATTGGAAATCTACTCTCCAGTATACATATTTGCAACACCATGTGTGGCAGGGAGAGTGGATTAGAAAACGTTATGAATATAATGAAAAAGAGATCATATTCAAATGTTATGCATATTAAGAGCAAACATCACAATGATAATGATGATGATGATGATTTTTGCATAAAATACGTATTAAAATCAAATTCAAGGTCCTTTTTGATGCTATTCAATCACAAATACAACACAATAATGAAGAGTGTACAAAAGAAAAAAAATAAAAAACAAAGAAACTCAAACGACTACTATATCGAGAGAAAATGAAATATTTCTTGAAAGAAAAACACAAGTGTGCCTGTGTATGTATGTATTTTAAAATGTGTGTTTGTGTGTTTGTGTGTGTCTGTGTTTTTTTATAATCTTCTTAATATTTTATCATAAAACATGATTTATTTTCTATGCTCTCTTGTTGTAATATAATTTCTTACATACATATACTCTTAGTGTCTCTCTCTCTCTCTGGTTTGTGTCTCTCAATTGTATTCACATTTTTGCCTTGACTGTCGTTATCCTTTTTTCCCTTTTTTTACATATTTCTGTTATAAATGTATGCGAACAGAAGAGAAAAATACAAGATTTATTTAACATTATCCTTTTATATCCTTTAACAACAATAAAAGGAAGAAGAAATAATGCTTCAACAGCAACAACATGCTGCCAGCAATTGAAAAAAAAAAAGAAATGATATGCTCTTGTTGTTGTTGTAATATAAAATAATACATAATATTATAATATAATTCATTTTATTTCAAGTTTTTACTCTTTGTTGTTGTTATTGTATTATCTCATCGTATGATAAAATATCCTTTTTTATTCTCCTTGTATTGCTGTGCCATTTTTTCCATCCATAATGTTCTGCTTGATAGAGTTTTTCTGCTACGTTTGGTCAAGCATTCAGGCAGCACGTAGAGGGTACACAAAATAAGAAATTTGAAAGAGAAAAACCGTTACTTTAATCATTAAATTCAATACATACATACATAATTGGCCATTACAATTCTACAGCTAGGACTATGACGTTGTTTCTCACATCACTTATGTTGTGTGTATTAATTGTACACATGAGTGGCGGCAGCTACAGTTTAAAGACGATTCCGAACGACAGAATTTTGAGAAACTTTTTCACGGCAATTTTTTTTTACTCTTAGAGTTTTTGCCTGAAATCTGCTGAGAACAAGTAGCCGAAAAAAATATTTTTTTATTTCGTTTTGTTGGAGATGTCTGACCTGGAACCGTGGCCACATGTCTAATAAGCCAACACAATGAACTACGGAGTCTGTATCCCTTCAATACATACGTACATAATTTGCTATTACAATCCTTCTGTCAGGATTATGACGTAGTTTCTCACAAAACTTATGTTGTACCTAATGAAACCCCTAACGAATAAAATAATCGATTAATAGTTTAAAAGGATTTCTACTACAGCCGTTAAATATTGTTTTAAAAAAAATCGCTTTCTTTTCAATCAGCTTTTTATTAAAATCCTTAATTTTTTCCCCCATTTTTACTGGAAACCCTATCAACAAAAACCAACAGACCAACCAGTGCCAGTTATGACCGTGCGTATGTGGAGGAGAGTCAAGTTAATAGATTTATGAAGTCAACAAAAAAGAACAAGGAAGAAAAACAGAGAAGAATCGTAAAGAGACAAGAAAAGTTGGTTTAAAAAATGCAAAAATATGTAAAGGATATAAGTAATTAGGTTAATAAAAGAGAAGAGAAAAGATGATATGAAATGAAATTTATTACATTCTGTTGCTGTTGCTGTTGCTGTTGCTGTTGCTATTGCTGTTGCTGTTGCTGTTGCAAGCGAAAAAAGCTTTTACACATCTTTCTACCCAAGATCGTGTAGATTGTTTGAAATGTAATCGATAAGTGAAAGCAACTTAAATTAAGAAAA
>QOCX01000054.1:216550-230108 GCA_005959815.1 Sarcophaga bullata
AGAGAGAGAGAGAGAGAGAGAGAGAGAGAGAGAGAGAGCATTTAATGAAATACTAATTGTTCATATGATTAGAAAAATTTCATTTGTATTATGCTTTAAAATTTTTAAATTTTTGGAAAATATTTTCATACCTGCATGTGCATGACTAGGATAGCAAACACAGATACTATAATTTATTTAGCTTCAGTTATTTTAAGAAGCACAATACAATTGTATTTTATTCAAATGGATTTTTCTTTATTTTTTTCTTAACCCCTTGTTTCACTTTTATATGCTTATACCCACCTAAGTGGGTGATTCTTCCACTATAAGTAATACAAAACAGAGAATGGCCATGAATGAATTTCACGAGAGAAAATCACTTCCAAAAAAAACGGTTTGGATTGTAATAAATGGAAATTAAATTTTTGTTACCTAGTTTATATGCGAAAAAAAAATTGTAAACCTTAACCAGCAAACAGTATCTCAGTTTTGGAAATATTGACCGAGGGCCCCGCACGAAAATCAAACTTATGTTAACAAAAAGTGTTAAGGATGTCTTAGATTACGGGTTAAAAGACATCCTTTATCGTATGTCATGGTCTTCATATACAGCGCTAGTCTTCTGAAAGAAATTTTGACGGACCAAATGGTGGCGTGAAAGGCATGGGTGGCGTGTAAGGCTTGGGTGACGTGAAAAGCTAGATTGTAAGCCTGACTGAAGATTTTTAATTACCAATTAGGTATTATTTAAACACTCAAGTAGCACTCAACACTTTTTAGTACTCTCTACAGACCGCCGTCAATTAATTATCAATTCGTCCTCGTCAGCCTTATTAGATTAGCCGCTTATTGGCATCATATTGCGGGATTGAAAAGTGCTTGCAAATCAATTTTATTGAATAACGAATACTTTATCGGGTATCGTTGTAGATTTAGATGACAAAATTATTGCCAAAAGTGATGGTGTGATGTAGAAGCACACATTTCAATTATATTAGACAGACTGACCGAATTATAACATCTTCTTGGACAATAATAATGATCAGTTAAGTGTTATCATAGTAGAAGTTTCAAAGGAGTGACGCCAAACTCTTCCGCTCTATACGATTCAACTTATATTAACAGTTTTTCGTCCCATTGAATAAATAATATCGATACGATGAAATGTTATTATCGAATAGTCCTAACGAGAGTTCTAGCTGGCTAGAACCTAGCTAGAGGTAGTACTCAAAGAAGCTCTTCGCCATTTCATCACAGACAATATAACACAATAACCATGATCACAGAAGTTTCTTATAGTGCCTTCACTTTCAAAAGAGTTGGACTCAATACAACAAATCAATAAATTTGCACAGAGGATGTTGAGTTCAGAAAATGTCAAATGGCTATCATATTGTGTGCAAAAGCATTCCATAGTGGACTAATTTCCTATTTAATTGGAGCAACATATTTTGTACAACTAATACAAACAATAATCTAGTAAGTAGTGTAGTAAACAGTAGCTTATAAGGCAAGATCCAGTAGTTCAAATACCAGTTTAGATATGTCGGACAAAGTAAAAATTAAAAAAAAAATATTCCTTCGGCAAATTTACTCTCAGCAATCTGCCAGAAAAAAAAAAAATTCTGTCACTAAATATTTCTCAAATCTCTCGTTAGAAGTCGATGTTAAATTCTAGCTTACACCACTTAAGCTACGTGAAAAGGTATGCTATAATCATGACTTATGGATTGTAATGGCCATTTAAGTAAATAAAGTTCCTCCTAATGACACTCAATACATCTTCACAGACAGCATTGTTTCCCGATGACTTGAGATAGCAAATATATCACCACTCTAGGACTTTCTACACGGGACACGGGACTTGTTTAGTTGGAAAGACTTGTTTAATAAACCGGAAACCAAATAAAAAATAAAAAGAGCACGGAAGAAAAGCCTTATAGAAGTTTTTCTTAAAAGGGACCAAAAGTAAGGCTTTGGATCTTAATTTTAATTCTTCTCTGTGACACAATAATGTAACGAATATGTATTAAAATTTTTTTTAACAATGTTTCCGTTTGGCGTATGAGTAATATTTATTTGTGTGCGCCCACATAAGTCATACGCATTGTATTACTTTACGCAAGCCGTTTAAAAATACAAGGCCACTGTAAAACACTTTCTCATTTCAATTGTTATGGAAAATTGTGTTCAAAAAAAAAATTTAATATTTCCTTATCATGCTTATTTATGGCACTACAAAATTTCACTTCTTATACGTAGTAATTCCCTAATTAATCTCTTAACAAACAAGAGAAAACCCCCACACCAGATACCAGGGTACATACATATATACGGGAAAAACAATTTTCGAAATTAATTAAATGAACGAAAAATCAAATTAAGAGCAAAATTCCCATACCATAACCTACCTAAAAGCTACCAGCAACCAACTTTAATAATAAACAAACACACAGCCAGAGAGAGCAAGGTAGAGATGAAGATAGAAATAAAAAAGCGAATGGAAAAGACACTCTAACACTGCACTAGAATCTTGACCTACTCTCACTTTTATATTTAGATCTTCAGCATGTTGTTGATGTGTTTTCTTGTTTCTTTTTTTTTTCTTCATTTTCTTCTTTCTTTTTTCATTTTCTTTTCTTTTCATTTCATTTTTGTGTTTATTGCATATTAAGTTCTCATTTTGAGCACAAAACAGTGTTTATCTGTGTATAAACATTTAGGTATACACACATACACATACAATATACCCATACACGCTGCCATGCAAACAAATAAGTTTACTTTAGCAAAAGTGTGTGTGTGTGTGTGTGTGTATTAGTAAAATGGATAGAAACTACATGTAAATGTTTTCTCTTCATTCTCTTCTTCTTCCCTCTTTGTTTTTTTTTTTTTTTGTGCTTATAGCAGTAATTTTATATTAGTTTGCATTTGCTAACACTTACACATCAACATTTAAATGTTTTATGTTTTGTTATATTTGCTACATTTAGATGCAGAAATTTGCAGAAATTTGTGCAAGTGTATGCATTCATATCCATATGTATGTATTTATGTGTGTATGTGTTTGCATAATTGTAGTACCGAGTAGCAGTTGGTAGTGAAAATGCAAACATACTCGACCTCTGTTTATTTTTGTTGATTCTAGTGCTGTTACTACCACTACAAATACTGCTACTGCTATTGCTGCAGCTATGCTGTTATACCACTTTTATTGTTGTTGCTTTACATACATATGTACATGTGCATGGATATACCAAAATCAACGCATAATATTAAACTTAAAATATAACAGAAAAACAATTGTAAAAAATAAAAATTTTGCAATAAAACAACATGGGTCGTCTGAGAATTCAAGTGTTTTATTAACCTATAAATCGAACATAAAATTGTTAAAAACAAAAAACTGTAGTGCTTTTAAAATAAAAATTACTTTTATTTAACACTTTTCTTAAGTCCCTCGCATATTGTTGATTGCATATAAATTATCCACTCAAAAATGCAATTTCCTGAAAATGATTTTCTTTTCTTCTCACTATTTTTCCACACACACACACACACATACATAGAAAAAAAAGGAGGTTTTCCCTCCGTATACTGTTTTGGAATATTTTAAGGCAACAAAACATCTCTTCTACGCATACGTTTTGTAAAACGCACCCATTCAATATATAAATGCACTGCATGGCTTTAGAAGTCTTTGGCTAAAGGAAAACGAATGAAAATTTTCCCAAAACGTATTGATTTCTTTTGTCAAAGCGTAGTATAATTAACAAATTTAAAGATTTTTTATACAAATTAGTTTAATCAACAATACAGCTGTCAAAATCTCTTTTTGAGGCATCCTAGATATTAGGAAGAAGCTCCTGTTGATTCTGAATAAGAGTGCTATTAGTAGAAATCGCCGTAGTCTAGTCGGTAGAGGGTTGGCTTAGTAAACTAGAGCCTGAGACTCTGAAATCTCGAACAAAACGAAATATGAAAAAATATTTCTTTCGGCGACTTCCTATCAGCAATTTTCTTTCAGCAGCATCTAACTAAGAGACTCTGAGAATATAAAAAACAAAAATTTCCATTTCAAACAAGTCTCTTCAATTTGTCGTTGATTAAACTGTTGATACCGCCACTGATCAATAAAATCACAATCACAACAAGAGTGACGTGAGAAGCTGGGTTGTAGGCCTGGCTAAAGGATTATAACTTAGACTGTAACGATATAGGCAATAGGCTGTAGTGATATAAGACAATTGGATAGAAAGTTGTTGAGGAAATAATGGTAAGGCATCTCTCATTGTAAAACATCAAATGAATGTCTTGCCTTCAGCCTAGCTACCAACCTATCTAGTCTAGTCATAGAGGTTGATGATGATTTTATATTACATTGTTCAACTCTTTTCTAGCAGCAGTAATTAACACAGTAATTTCTTATAATTAACGTGTGATGCTATTTAAAGCGCTTAACTGCAAGTCCAAGCAGTCCCGGTTCGATTAAGGCTAACAGAGAACAAGTGTCCACCATGATTTTCGCGATTTAAAATAAATTCTACTTCACAAAGGCCATTCAGAAACTTTCGGACTTCGACTAAAAGGATTATGTCACCAAAGAATTTCATGAGAAGCTTAGGCAGCGGTTTGTTTTGGGACAAAGTAAAGGTCAATGAGTATAGTTCACCACCATATACACATTTTCACACAGTGTGTTCTTTTTACACAATGTTAGATGGCAACTCTGTTATTTTAGAAACTACATAAAACCAAATAAATAAATTTAAAAGAACAAAAAGGAAAAAAGACAGATAAGCAATACAACCGTCAATGTTTTTATTTTTAAAATTCCGAAACGCTAAATGCAAAAACATGGGCCACGATGGCTATAAAGCTGGCCAAGGTTTCAGTATGAATTTTATACCAACCCTAAATGTGCTTCTCAGAAATCCGCCTACTTGCCAATAAATCATCAGCTGCTCCAAGAATCGATTAAATTTTTACTAAAACTACTAATGATTGGTTAGATCGAAAACTGCCTTGAAAACTTGGTCAAATTCAACGCAATTGATTTTTTTGAAGACAATAAAATAGCAAGTGATGTATTGATAAATATTCTTCATTATGAATGATCCCTTATTTGATCGAATACTAACCCTATTGGAACCAATGATATACGAATATTTCTGTAAAACGTACTTGAAGCATCATATTATAATTTCCACGAAATATTACCATGGCAATGAGTTATTTTTGTATTCCACAATGTAATCTAAGCCTGTTCAAGTGCCCACAGATTCACTTTTATTGCAACGAAAAACTTTTTAAAAGAGTTTCACTGACCTTCAAAATATTGTAAACAAATAATTTTCCTATTGGGCTTTGAAAAATCTCTTAAACAGGCAACAGTTCCAAGAGTAAACATTACTCTGGCATAAATATGCCAGTACAAGTAAAGATTTCTACTGCACACGTAACATTTAAACAACCAACCAACTGACAATAAAGCAACATGCCAACTGCCAACTGTTACTACCCTGTTTAGATATTTTCCCATTGTGTTTGAATTTTCCATAGAAGCCTCAATACGAGAGTGGTTTTTCGAAGGCTATTCAATGCTTCTAGTAGTGAAGGTATATTAAAAGTGTATATCGATACCAAATCAAATGCAAATGCATGCCACTAGTGTATAACACCACAACAAAAAAAAAAAGAAGAAAATTCAGGAACAAACTGTAAAATATTCTTGATACACATGCATGCAACATTTAAATTCCGTATACACGCAGTATTATGCTTATAAATTGAACTCTCTATTGCTGTTTAGAGGTTTAGAGAATAGAATACCCAAGAAATGCAAACATGAGTGCATCTTTAAATAGTTTTCATATGAACTACAGGAATTCTTATGCATCCTTGAAATAAAACAAAAAAAAAAATATAAAAACGTTCAGCTCTGTAATAACTCTAGGATTTGTTTTGGATTTTAAGAATCAAAAGCAGGAATAATCTTTTTTGGAAATGTTCATCATTTCAAAAAGGATTTGAGTTTTTATTCTTTTTTTTTTTCTAATGAAATTGTTGTTTAATTTTAAATTTTATTTAAAATTAATTTTAATTTCGACTTCAATTGATTCAAATATGATGATGATTTGTAAATTGTATTAACCAGTCAATGCCTTTGAATGTGTAGAAGGCAATTATCGTCAGTGATGTGTAAAATAATTGTTAATTTCGATTAATTTTCAAAAAGCTAATCCAATACTTTGAGGTGGAAATGAATTTTAAAAGGTTTTAAATTAAATAAGCAGGTGGCAACCATATCAATTGGATGAAATCAAATTGTGTGTTATGTCCCTCAATAGGAATATTTTACTACATACTACTCAATAACAATGCTTTAAAACCTGTCTCAAGTCTAAATTCGAACCAATGTAAGCAGTTGTGAAAATGAATCCATGAATTGAACGATATAAATACCAGTCAGATAGATTACTGTCCAGAAAAGGGAGCATAGAGATCCAAAATGTTCATTATCATTATTTTACAAAATTTTCTAAAAAGCTTTTGTTGTACTCGACTTGGATTATATATTCAGAACATCTTTTATTCTATACTTCCACAAAAACTATACTGTCTAAAGAAATAGCTCGTCCTTGACAGCAAGACCACAGCTATGACTTCGACGACCTTACAATACATTAGCGTGAGTGAAAGAGACGCTGTCTGCGACCATGCAGAACAACGACATACAAACATACTGTCATACTGGACGTTATATGACAGAGAAGATCTCAAAGACCTCGACAAAGGCTACATCGATGTATACGTATTAGAATAAAGTAATCCATGTAAACCTTGCAGCCATCGCAGTCTAGTGTGATGGCTTATTATAGATGAGCCCACGGTTCAAACCTCAGATCAGACATCCAGAACAAAACGGAATTTGATCAAATATTCCTTCGGCGACTGCCTCTCTTTAGAATTCTAGCAAAAGCTCTGAGAGTAAATAAAATTGCCATGAAAAGTTTCTTAAAAACCTGTCGTTTGAAGTCAACAGTAAACTGTCGATCCCGCCACTTACGGATAATATTAACACACACAACATAAGTGGTGTGAGTAGCTCGACTGTAATCTTCACTGAAGAATTGTAATAATCAATTATGTATGTAATCCATGACACCATTTAATTCCCTTGTATCAACTACTAACCTATGAAAGCAAAGCCATTGATAACATCAAACATTTTGCTACAAAGGAAGCAATAAGACGGATATGTGCACCTAGGAAAATAATTCATATCACCAGAGCAATCTTCGGGCATGTGTGACTAGTTGTCCTTCACAACTGACGATTTAATCAACCGCTTCATACTAAGATAACGGCTTAAAGTACTTAAAGAGCCCTATCACAACATTTTCATTTATTTTTTTAGTCATGAGTGGAACTCAAGTCAGATCTACGTGCTACACTAGCATTATCAATTGCCAAGCTAGAAGAACTCATACAAACAAACAAGACATATAAAATTTTTAGGAAGATACTTTACAATAGAACTAAGCATCTTAAAGGTATGCAAGGCAATACACTAATGATGGAGTAAAGAACATATGCCATCTATCACCCGACACTGATCACCAACATGATGGAAAAGTCTGCTTGGAAAAAATGTTATCTACACGATGAATTATGTTAAGCAAATGAGATTTCTATAGCCTTGCTCATAATGCTTTTAAATATCGAGAAAACCAAAGTCGCGTGAATAAACGATATTAGCATAGAGAACATCATGCTTAACCACTCAAATACAAGCAACCAAGTAGAGCTACTCTACAGTGTCGATGTATAATAACGCAGAAAATGAATGTCTGTTGAAGATACAATAGAGCAAGATTACTATGCTAACGTTTACTATTATTACGGATAAGATCTGAAATATAAAGAGGAGTTGAGTTTAGAATACTTAACACAAGTGCTAAGTTAAGTTACGAATATCATCACTAACTAACATCAACAGTCGCATGGGAACCATGTGCCGGATAATCTTGTCAACACCATCAGCAACACGGATCTCTAAAACTTAGCAAACGAGATATTAATGCTGTTTTGTTTTAGCCTAGAAAATAAAGTGAAATCAGCTTCAGCATCAGTAGAATGCCTGTCACAAGAATAAGTGGCATTCTTGTGAGTTCATTACTTAAGTAGAAAAGGAGGCGAGAAGAAATTGAAAAAAATTTTTGGTTGAAAAGAAATTGACCAAAAACAAGCGTGCTAAGAGGTGCATTAAAAATATAGGAAGCAAGCTTTGTAAGATAGTATATGCTATGTGGCAACCATGTGCTTCATAACCACCCGTGTATATTCTACATTTTATAGAAAAACAATTAAAAATCTCTGCATTTTTTTCTAAAATACATCACGAATCTTCATAAGTAATTCATTTCATTTTAAATCTTTTTTGATTCTTGAGTAAAGCTTCCTTCATTTATATACTCTCCCATATATTTAACAGTAACTTTATATGTTAAGTTAATAGTTCCATTGCTTGTTTTTTTTAAGTAAATAATATTGTTAATAATATTTTATAAGCTTACCATGCCAAAAAATTTCATAAAAAAAAAAAATATTTTTATTCAATAAAATCGCATCCATTAAGTTATTTTTATTGGCAATTATGTATGTAAAGCTGTGAATTTAAAAAAAATGTTTTTATTTTCTTGGCTGGCTTTTTAACTTTTATTGGTTTATTATGCCATTTGCATTTCAACATTTTGAAAGTGTTAAACAATATTTTGTGGTCGTTTTTTTATTTTTTCTTTTTCCTTTTTTTATACTCAATTTATTAAAAAAAAATTTAAATGTTGTTTAAATAAATTAGCGTTATTGGTTATATAAATAAACCACATTTTTATATATTATTTATTTAGAAATTAAAAAAAAAATTTAAAACAAAAATTAACTTTTTGTTAAGTATTTTACATCTGACATGAATTGTAGCATATTCAATCGATTGTAAACTCCAGACATATTTGTTTAACGTATTTTAGAATTTAGGAAATCCTAAAGCATATAAAGAAAATTATTCCAATGAACTATTATTCAACACACAAAAATAAAAATGTCATGTCATAAAAAAAAGTCATGTTTTGGCTGTGTATTTTACAGCTGACATGAAAAATTTCTTCTTACAAAAAAAAATGTAACTCGCTTACAGTACGACTAAGAAATTGTTTCATCAAAATGTATCTCTACATTTATGTAAATTTGAATTTTAGCATGCTTAATAGATTATAAACTCTCAGAAATATATTGTCATCTGACCTGGCCAATGATCGTCTGTAAGATTTGTACATGTCATGTCATGTAATATTATTGATAGATTTGTTTCTTTAGAAGTATTCTACATCTGACTTTTAAAATTTCTATAGCAGAGGAGTACATGTCTCATAAAATAATTAAAACATCTTTCGTATTTATTTTACATGTGATTTATTAAATCAACCATGGTACACTTTATATGGGTACCTAGTTATCATGGAGTGATTGAATTTGAGGAAGCGAATATTTTGGCTAACAGGGCCACAGTAGCCGATTTCTCTCAGTGTATTAAAGATCAAACAAGATCATGGGATTCTACGTCTAACGTATAAATCTGAACCGCAATGGCATGCAAGATAACGATAAATGCGTGGCATGCGGTAAAGACATCGAAACGAAGAAGCTCTTTTAGGTTATTGCCAGGATTTCGTAAGCACGAGGTTCCAATGTCTTAGGGATGACACTATAACTCGTCTCAGAAATGACTGGATAAAGTTAAGGCAGTTTGTATGAGTTGTAGACTTCCTATAGAAAGTAAGGTGGTATTTCAATTAGTGAGAGCACAACCAGCCTACATGTTGGCTTAGATGTATACCAAAAAAGCATGAGACTCTTGGTAGGTTTCCATCAAACTACATATGTATAGATACCTATACAAAATGTTTACATGTTAAATAACACTATTTAGCACTTGATTCTGCAAAAGTCATTGTTTTGTTAGACGACCTTTGTTTAATCTGGTATCATATGTATTTTACATATGTATTTTACATATGACTTGTAAAATTTTTCCACTGCAAACTCTCTGTATGTAAGTGTACATTTTAAATATCACTATTTAGCTCTTGATTCGGCAAACGTCATATGACAAAGCGTTTGTTTAAACTGGAATCGTATGTATTTTACATATGACTGGTAAAAATTTTTCTACTGCAAAATGTATGTATGTAAGTGTACCTGCTAAATAACACCATTTAACTCTTGGTTCGGCAAAAGTCATATGACAAAACATTCGTTTAATCTGAAGTGATATGTATTTTACCTAGGACTTCGTCTTTTACATGTATTTTACATATGACTTGTAAAAATTTTCCACTGCAAAATATCCGTATGTAAGTAAACATATTAAATATCACAATTTAGATCTTGATTCAGCAAAAGTCATATGACAAAACACTCGCTTAATCTCAAGTCATATGTATTTTACATATGTATTTTACATATGACTTGTTAAATTGTATATACATGTACAACATTGATTTATTTTTTTTTTTTTTATTAAAATTATATGACAATGCTTTTAATTAAATTCATGATAGAATGTGGTCTAATTGGTTCTGATAACTGATGCAAGATCAGCTATGTGGTTAAAACCAAGTGCTTGCAAAAGTAATCGTCTTAAACAATAGAACCAATAGGTCGTGTTTCAACTGGTTTCATTAATTTATAAAAAACATACGAGCACTTCATATGACATGTCATGAAAGAGAATGAGTGCACTTTTGTAGAAATCCAAACACATTAGCTAAGTATGAACTAAAATCTGCGACGATCACCAATGGCAAGATAAATTTTTCCCCATTGGGAACTTTTATGTTTACTATGTTAAGTACACAGTGGTTTTGTCATATGATATGTCGAAAGAAATTTTTAAGTACTGATAACCACACAAAATTTTTTAAATTTACAAAACATAACCTACAGACTTTACAATATATTTTCAACAACAAAATATTATTACTTCAGCACACAGCTCAGCTGTGTTACCTACTATCATTCATTCATTCACGCGTCTTAAAGGTTTACTTCACTTTCATAAACATTTTAAATTCTTTTCATATTTATGAACAGCAAAACTTAAAAAATTTTTTTTTTTTTTTTTTGAAAAGAAATTTCAATTTTTAATGGATTTTTGTTTCTTTTTTTTATTATTTTATAATCGTTTGTCTCTTTCATTCTCTTTTTTTTGACTTATTTTTGTTTTACTTTCAAACTTGCAAACTGTAAACTTTGTTATTGTGTTTTTCCAATTTACCTGTATCCTAGCAGCTACACGTTCACCATTATAACGGTTTGGTACAAACCAACCTTTCGTTGAACCGGTCACCAGGACTATGCCAAGTAAAAAGAAGACTATTAAAGCAGTGATTAAAAGTTTAGCGCGTGTCGATATAACCATAGCCATTTTCTGTTTGTTGTTGTTGTTTTTTTTTTAAATTTTATTTTATTTTGTTTTTATTTTCTTTTCTTTTTTTGTTTCGCGTTTCTGATATGGTTTGGATATGTTTTTTTTTAGATTTTTTTTTTTTCTGACCGATATTTTAGAATTTTGATATTTTTTTTCTTTTTATTTTCTTTTATTTCCCCTTCATTGATATGTTGATTTACGAAAATTTTTTTATTTTATTTTTCATTTTTCATTTTTCTTTTTTCTTCAATTAATTTTGATTCCATTAGAACACTGAAATAAAGAAAAAGAGGAAAATAGCGATTAATGAAATGAAAACTGTCGTGTATTTTCATTGAATTGAAAAGCGTTTAAATATTCTCAAATGTTGATGGCGACAAGCTTAACTGGATGAATTTTATAAAATGCCGTTACTTTTCCTTATACAATTCATGGATTATTAATGTTTTTTAAATGTTTAATAATACATTAAGCATACGAGATTTACTGTCTAGACTTGTGGTATGTCATTGTTCAAAATTAATGAAAGAATATGGAATGAATTAACCTGTAAAAACCAATTCATATCGCTGTTCCTAGCGTCCTAGTGCCACCTACGGGTCTTAAATTCTCTTATGTAAGAGACATTGTTAGAAATGAAAGAGTTCTTGCTTGTAATCTCTCATCTCTTACACGTATATCTGCTATAATATACCTCTCGCCCGAGAGAATATCTAGAGGGAATCTATCTAGGGTAAGGCATAGAGCACTTCAAATTCCAATGCTGCTGTCCTCTCGTCAGAATAGAAATCTGGAGAATTTTCCGTGGGATGAGCTCTTAGGTTCCAGTTTATGTTCTACTATTTCTAGTCTAGTAGGTAGTGTGTTGACTTATTTGTAGTGAGGTCACGGTTCAAACCCTCGGTCAGACATCAAAACGAAATATGAAACATTTTTTTTCGGCAGGTTTCTGACAAAGCCTCTGACAGTAAATAAAATTACCATGAAGAGTTTCTCAAAAATCTCTGTTGTTCGGTGTCGTCTTTAAACTGTCCTGCCACTTATGGATACAAATTATTACACACCACATGGGTGATCTGAGAAACTAGATTGTAAGCAGAGATCAGCAATGAGTATTCAAAAACATGAGTAGATTCGAATCACACTCATAATTTCTGATACTTATACGCATTCATACTCATACAACTCATATTCAAAGTTTGAAGTACTCATCATACACATACTTAACACTACGCATGAAGTATTTGATTTCTACACAAGAATCACAAAATAAGTATGAATCGCATACGAACACTACAATACCCACTAGAAGATTGTGTGTTTGCTCTGTTTGCTGCTCTGTGTTTTTTGCTTGTGTGTCTTTTTTCTTTTGTTGTAAATGCAACCAAAACTAAGACTGTAAATTTTAATGAATGATTCGAATCACTCGAATTATTTATGAGTTATTATAAGAATTTTTCTAAATTTATGAACCTCAAAGAGTAGGCAGGCGTATGAATCAAACATATTTCGGATGGTAATGAGTTTGATATCAACGTTGTACTCATACGCATTGCAACTTGTACTTATAAATTATTAGTGAGTACGAATAGATCAGAGTAGTTAAATTTCAATACTGTTGACTCACTCATACTCAAAATTTCATAAATACTTATGAGTAGCGAAAAAGTGATCTCTGGTTGTAATCCTGACTAAAGGGTTGTATGTTATGTAGATGTGCTTCCAGATAAGAAAGCCTTGGTGAAATAGTGTAGGCAGGCCTATCTTTAAAGATATCCCATCATTCTATTTCCACACTGATGGTCCGTGTACATGAGCTGTATCACATTAGAAAATTACATGGAAATTATGGATTTACCCTGCATTCCTCTTTGCAGATATACTTCTGAGAGGGATCCTAATATTCATTTTCTCTGTGAATGACAAAGTCCAGGAATCAGTCATCCAGAAACCTTTGCAACCACTTGCTACAACGGCTTCGAGCAGTACCTAATCCTTGAGAACCTTGATCTTCTTCGTATAACAATGGAAATAAAGATGAACTTTCATTAGATTTAAAATATCTTACGTAGTTGAAATTATAAT
>QOCX01000054.1:230127-242700 GCA_005959815.1 Sarcophaga bullata
TGTTCAAAAAAGCCTCGCATTTGTTCATTACGCCTACGAACTTTTCATTTAGAAAATCAAAAAACTTTCAGAAATTCAAATTTCATAATGTAAAGAAAATTACGCCGTAGTGTAGTAGGCAGTGTATTGACTTATTAGACGTGAGCCTGCCTACAAACACCAGCAGAGACATCTCGATCAAAAGGAAATAAGAAAATATTTATTTTCAGTGGCTACCATTCAGTAGTTCTCGAGAAGAAACTCTGAGGGTAAATAAAATTACAATGAAAAGTTGCTCAGAAATCTAAACTATTGCTACAAAAATGGAAATGGTATAACATCGTTTAACATTAAAATGTTAAACAAAAGCTACAAAAACAAAACAAAGGACTTGTTTACTTGATAAACAAAAATGAAGCAACAACATCAATATAACGAAAAAGGGATAAACAAGTAAACAACAAGCTACAACAACAACACTGCAGGGACGAACGTAAACAAAATACAAAGCAACAAACAAGAAAGCATAAGTAAATGTAAACAACGATGTTTACATTGATAGAATTCTCGTTAAGGCGAAGACCAGAACCTTCGCTTACGAGAACAGTCTTCAGACTGTTTACGTTGCTAAATAAAAGGCAAGGCAAAGCATACAAAATCGGAGTAGAAGTTCAGTCAGTCTTGTGTGAAGACACGTTGCGTGTGAAGTAAACCAATCGTGGTTTGAAGATCTCCATTACAAAGATCTACAGAACAATTGTGTAATAATTGTTGTGGTTTATCGCAAAGGGCATAAGCAAAAGGAATAACAAGTAAAGGAATTGTTGTTGTTAGAATCAGTTGTGAACAGTGGCGCACAAAATTGTGCGATAAAAAGAGGATTTTATTACAAATTAAATACAAAAAATATTTTTATTTTTCTTTGAAATCTACGAGCTCATATTTTAAACGTTTTTAAAAGATAAAAACGTAACACTATAGATTCATATACACAACATGAGTGATGTGTGAAGCATGGTTGTAATACTGACTAAAGGATTATGGAGACCAATTAAGTAAGTAAGAACGAAAGTGACTTTTGCTTAAATGATACTTAATCATCGTCAATACTATGCCTAAGGAAACAATATTTTGCTTAAATCATTCCCCTTCTCAAGGTACGAATTCATAAATGCTGAGCCAATTGCAGCTGACTTATAAGCAACAAAAATTATTTTTCTTAACTTTTTTTTTACAAAAACTTGTGGTGTTATGTCCTAGAAACAACATTGCCTAGTCTAGACATTAAACACAAAAATCGTATGTATTCATTACCTAACTTTTCTTTAAAAAGAATACCAGTTTCCTTCATTCATGTCTATAATACGCTGTGATTTCACTGACATGAATTCTGCACACCTTTTAATGTGGGTTAAACAAATTCTGAAAGGTTAATCAGATGCTGATGTTCCATTTAATAGAAACAAGATTAAAAAACAAAAAAGGAAAATAAAGGAAAAAAGAAAATTTAAACAACCACTTATGAATACAACCTATATTATGTGATAAACCGCCATGGAAGAAAGAAAAACCAAGAAAAAAAAACATTTCAAAGCAAGTGTTGAATTGAGTTGAGTTGAGCTGAACATATTTGTTACCCTATAGAAGGCGGTGTTATCAGTTTAAAAAAGAAAACATATGTTTATGTTTTATATGTATGTTTTCGTATGTAGGGCAACTAATTATTCTCATTTAACCAAATTTAAAATTTCCCTGCTTTTTTTTTTAGTTTGCCATCTATTTACCCTCTGCCTTAGAAAAAGAAAATGTATTACAGCTTGGGGAATATGTTTTTTAAACCAAAAAAAAAAAAAAAAAAACGAACTATAAAGAGTAGAGAGGGAGCTCTCCGTTATGTATGAGTGTAGCAGAACAAAAAAAAAAAAAAAACGTAAAAGTTTAAGCCAAAGTTTTCATATTTTTTTCAATCTCTTTTTTCCCTCAACTGCTTAAGCAAATGTTGATTTTAACCCCACTATTGTTGGCAGACAAACAAAATCATAAGGTTGCCATATTGTTTGATGAAAAAAAAAATGAAAAACTGAAAACCAAAATAAACACCCAAGATTTGTATGTATGTGCATGGTATGCACGTATGTCTATATGTGTGTGTGTATGTGTACAGTTAAAGTTGTGTTTGTTGTTTTTTTTTTCTCTCCAATTTTTCTATCTTTTTTTCTAACAACTCGTATGCAAACAACAAATGAAAGTTTTTTTTTTGTTTCCCATTGAATTTGGGTTAAATTTCAAGAGAGAAATTAAACATGAGCAATAAAAAAAAGTAGGGTTTTTTCCACCATGAGTTTTAACAACAACAGTAACAACAACAACTTATAACAGGAGTAGATAATTTTTATTATTCAACCTCGAAAGGCAAGGAAACTCATACATCCACATACACTAAAGAAAATGTTTAGAACGTAGAACTTTTTCTCCCTTTTTTTTTTTGTTTTTAGAAAATTTAAATAATTTGAAAGGGTTAAATAGCAACATAATTTGGTTACAATAATTGCCCCCGAAATTGTTAAGGGAGAGTGGCGTGGCATGGAGTGTAGAGACCTACCGAATATATTTAAAAATTTAAATAAAAATTCTATTTGCCATTCAGCAAGCAGTAAAAAGTAATTTGATAAGAACTTTAGTAGTAGCCATGTTTTTTTTTGGGATCTACAACAAATGTTGTTGTTGTTGTTGTTGATGTTGTACATTATTGTAATCGAATGGCAAAACTCAGGACAGGTTTTTTCCTCCAACATTAGTTTCCGAAATATGTTGAGTTCAAATGGCAGCAGCAAGGTAAGTTAGATGGATCCCTTAAGGCATATTATCGGCATAATAAGATGTTAAATTCAGTTCAAGACTATACCCGATAATGGCTTAATAATACCCGAGATGCTTAAGCTACAGACGGTGGTCAACGTTATTTTGCACATCCTTCTTATTTTCAAAGGAATATTGTCCTTAGATTACAGAGAAAACTCAATACTTTATAGGGCTAAAGAAGCTTTTTATGGTTTTCCGATTTGACGTAACGTAAAAATACCGGCGAGATGGTGAACTTGTAAACGAATTGGCTTCAGTCGTTTCCACAATTTTATCGTAAAAACTTTAAAATTCTGTATTCGAAAAGGATGAACTGTTGACGTATATCATGATGTCTCCTTTTTCACAATAGGAAAGATTACCCTAAGGTCTTAATCGTTGGGCATAATTTCCTGTAGCCACACTCTATAATCTCTGGTAAGCTGGTGCATGTAGTCTATCAAGCTCTTGTCTTCACCACAGAAAAGAGGACACTAAGGTTCCAATCATTCGGCATAATTTCCTGTAGCTAGACTCTGTAAATATAGTATGCTGGTGCATGCAGTCTATCAGCCTCTGGTCTTAAGGCCATCAGGGACTACAGTTTTCTTATTCTTAAGTCGTAGAACCGCGACGTTAACTTCTTGATGACTGGGTGGCGGTTCCGTATTCTTTGATTGGGTTTGGTGCTTTATTATCTTCAATACATCGTAGTGTTTCTTAGCGAATCTGTTAGCAAGATGCCGTTCTTAACTCTTCAGGAAAATACTCCGTACTTGAAGCCTTCGGTCAGACGCTTAACACTCTGAAAAAAATTCCAAGCATTGTTCCCGCCTCTACACAACTGCTGCATCATTTCGTATCTAAAATCGCGTCTCATATCCCTTTTCCATTTACCATAATAGTCCTCGAGTCCGCGTAGTGACGGACTTTGTTTAGAATAGATGTGGAGGGAAACCCGACGAAGCTTATCTAAGAGTTGAGCCAAAACACCTCAGACGTCATTTGTGATCGTTGTTTTCTGATATGCAGTTTTTGCAAGATACGTACATCAATCATCATCAATCACAATATGACAGATCTGATTGGTTGTCGATCAGTGTTGCAACATTTTTCCTGAACAATGACAAATGGCAACCCTGTCATTCTAGGAACTATGACAGTAGATTAATTTCTTGCTGAGCTTGATTGCTGACTTGATTAAAAGCATAGACATGATAGGAAGCATAGAAATTATAAGAAGATGGTGATGAACTTATGCTTCTTAAGGTTTCGAAATCAAATACGAGAAACAAGAAACACACTTGATTGAAGTTTGTATGATAACACACGATCTCGAATACGAATGAATAAATATGGTAAGGTTTGTGTAATGTTAACAAGATTTATCCTGACATATGCCACACTTCTCCTTATCAATCATAATTTTAACTATAGACAACATCATTAATGGAAAGATACTTCCCAAGCTAATGCACCTACACATATACTACAAAATCCTAACTAAACTGAAAATGTTAACGCATTTGTGGTAGCGTGTAAATTAATCTATTAAAGAAGTGTTTAGTGGTATTGTACAAAAGTATGGTATACTGTATGTAGAGTAATTTAAATTAATTTTTATATTTTAAAATGGGAGCTTATGTAGTAGAAGGGAAAAAAATTGTAAATAAATATTAAAGCATACTTTAGGGGCTGCACATAGAAATAAAAACTTAAAGTATACTTAGGGGAACAATGAACACAGACGGAAATAATCTACATAAAACGGAAGAAATACTTGTACAGCGAACAGCAGACTGAAGGATGCTGAAACAAAACATAAAAACTAAAATTATACACACAATATATTAAACAGATTGCTTGCTAAAGCAGCAGAACCAACATGAAAATGAAAATTTAATGAAAAACAAAACAAAAAATTAGGGCATTCAACCCAAAGAAACGAAAGAAGTTTCTAATTGAATGAGAAGAAACTGGAGAACATTTTTCGAATGCTATTTTATTTTCTAGAAAGTATTTGTTTTAAATGTTTGTCATCTTTATTGCATTAAAAATATAAAAAATTTTTAATTGAAATACAAAATCTTGTTCTGTACATTTAATTGATTGGTAAGCTGGTCTATTTGATATTTTCATTGAATTTGATTCTTTGATAAAATTTAATATTTGCCGACAAGAAACTTTTAAATTCTAATTTATATTTCAATTTATAAAGAGACAAACTATTAAAAATTATACTTAAAAAAGAAATAAAAGAAATTTTTTTCATTTTCGTTTCATTGATACTTTCTATTTGAAGAGCCATTTGTGTAATAGAATTATAATTGAATTTGAATCGACTGACATGCTTTTTCCAAATACGATATAAAGGAACATCCATAAGATGCTTTTAAGCATTAATTGGTGAATTGATGAATCGTATTTGAGTACACTTTGAAAAGAGTAAATGACTTTAAAAATTGTTTTTCAATACAAGGAAAAATGGAAAATGGAAATGCCATTCAGTGTGTTTACATTCAAGGGTTTAGTGTCAGACAGAATCATGTTTTATGTTTACAAAGCAGCAGTTTTTACTTTTAAACAATTCATACCCTTAATGTTATGAAAGAAATTATTCGTAAGCAATTTACAGTTACTGGAGAGAAACTTAGAAAATCGAAACAGTATCCTTGATTTCCGCATTCAGCGAATTGTTTTTGCATATCTACTAAACAGATATTAGAGGTCTATCCCCACTTGAAGGGTAATGAGGAGAAAATTAAGATACCTTGTCCTTCATACCCGCAGTTTGAACTAGAGTTTATAGTCGAGCTCTTTGGCTACTACACTACGCTACCTTTATGGAAAGATTTATGCTGGATATTAAAGTGTTTTATACAGGGCAACACTGTGTTCCAATGGAACAAAAAATCAAATTACTTTTCATACATATACGTTCATACATCCATACATACCATCCAAACATACATCATCGGTCATTACAATCCTTCAGTCTGTATTATGACGTAGTTTCTCACAACACTTATGTTGTGCGTTAATTTTACACATGAGTGATGGGACTTACAGTTTAAAGTCGGAACTGAACGGCAGATTTTTGAGAAACTTTTCATGAATTTTTATTTATTCACAGAGTTTTTGCCAGAAATCTGCCGAAGAAAGATTTTTTCATATTTCGTTTTGTTAGAGGATTTAAGGGGTTATTATGAGAAAATTTAAAAGCCACTTAAATTCTATAAATTTGAAACCATGAAGACATATTCCTCTTTACCCGAGGTTTGAACAAGACTTTATAGTCGAGTTCTTTAGTTCTACAACATGCCACCTTTATGGAAAGATTATAATGCGTGGTCGCCGAAGAAAGTTTTTTTCATATCGCGGTTTGTTAGAGGATTTAACGGAATCCATCAGATTTTTTTCCTCCTTACAACATGAACAAGACTTTTTAGTCGAGTTCTTTATCTCTACATTCCACCTCTAAGGAAAGATTTATGTTGCCTAGTAAAGTTCTCTAGCCAGAGTAACAATGTGTCCCAATGCAACAAACAATAAAATTACTTTTCATACATTCACACATACATGCATGCATACATCTATATATACATACATACATACATCCATACATACATAATCGGTCATTACAATCCTTCAGTCAGGATTACGACCTAACTTCTCATAACACCATTTATGTTGTGTGTGTTAATTTTATACATGAATGATGGGAAAGCAGCATGGTGGTATACGTGGATCCCTTTTAATATCGTTCGAGCATATTAGCGGCATAATAAAATGTTAATTTAAGTTCAAGTCTACGCACGATAATGGCTCACTAATACCAGGGTTACTTAAGCTACAGATAATGGTCAACGTTATTTTGCATACCCTCGTTATACATCTTCGAAGGAATATGGCTCTCAGATATTGCAGAGAAATCTCGAGCCCTTGTGTGTGTGTGTTAATTTTGTACACGAGTGATGGTACCTACAGTTTAAAGTCGACTAGGAATGACAGATTTTTGAGAAGCCTTTCGCGGTAATTTTTTATTTAATTTCCGAGTTTTAGCCAGAAATCTGCTGAGAGGAAGTTGCTGAAGAAATATTTTCTTTATATTTTGTTTAGTTGGAGATGTCTGATGTGGGGTTTGAACCGTGGCCTTATGACTAATAAGCCAACACTGTATATATTAGATTACGGCGACTTTGTACATAAGGAATCTTATATAAAACTGACTAACACTCCTCTTTCTATCGAAAAATTTATTCTGGCTTTCAATGTCTTCTATACAGAGTAGCATTTTGTCTCAATGGCAGCAGAGAATAAAAATAGTTCTGATAGATAAGAAATCATATACAAAATTGAACAAAAGCAACCACATATATGGCCGAAGCATATTGAAATGACTTAAGACTAGTTTCCGCACTCGAGTTTATGGTCAAAACCCGGCAAATTGCTGACGATCCCAGTGCAAATTTTCTGTACTTGAAGGAGAGTGCAGTTATGCCATGAAAAGTTCTTCAAATCTGCCATCGTAATGCGTATTAGTTTGTAAGTACCGCCACTCATGGATAACATAAACAAACACAACATGGATGCTGTGATAAGCTAGGTTGTTATCCTAACTAATGGGTTGTAATGTTAAATTAAGTAAATAAAGTCAGCCGAGTTGAATACATTTCCATTTGTGATCTTATAAGTAGACTAATTACTAAAGCCAACAGAAGTTTTTACGAGATGCGGTGCCATCCATAATAGATATTTGAGTCAAGGAACCATCAACTTAGGGTATGAAATTTTCCAATCCATTAAACTGATACTTTCAAACTTTCAGCACAGCATTATAAAGATGTTGGTCTATCATTGCTATCACAAATCATTAGAATTCTCTTGAAAAATATTTGAATAAAAACAGTTGACTTATACTACCCTTCCATCGTTGACATCCACTTATATTTGAATGGGTATTGGAATACCATAAATAAAATTTAATGCTTTCACCAGAAATCCTTTTTTATATTTTCTTACCTACCTCCATACCCCCCCCCTCCCTGCTTAATAACAATAATTCGAAACATAATAACAAGCAAAACAACAACCTCTGCATTTTACTTCGAATAATTTTTGTTACGGTTTTCCCAGTTTCCCTCTTTTAATGTTTTTTTGTTTGGTTGGTTGGCTTAAATAACATCATAACCCACAATAGAAAAAGCATCCATTAAATTTCAATTAAATTTTAATCACATCATAATTCCATTTAACTTAATGACTTGAAAATCAAAAACAAAAAAAAAAGGAAAAAATTCTACTGATTTTTTTTTTTTTGGTGTATCATGCTCCATGCTTTTGCATTATTTTCTTCACATTGTTTTCGCCTTAAATAAACCCACGAAAAAAAAATGAAATAAAGTTTGACACCAGAACACCAGAACAGCCAAAATCAAAGTCTGCCATAATGCGAACAATTAAAATGAGCAAAAAAAAAAAAATAATAACGCACACATATACACATACAAACACACATAAAGACATTTATACATACACACCAATAGAAAGTAAAGAGAGTATATAACTGGGTTAGTATCCTTTAAAAAGCAATAACAGGACAATTTTTAATCTAAATCAACTAAAGCACATACACACAAACAACAAAACAGAAGAGTGAAGAAAACAACAGCAACATCAGCAACCATTTAAAAACAACGCATTTGGTTTTAACCCTGGGTTCATTGTTGGCAACAAAAGTAAAAAAAAAAAAACAAAATAAATCCAACAAGAAAAGTTGAGTCATGACAAAGAAAAGCACAAAATGGAAAATAAATTTTATAAAATACAGCAAAATAGTGAAGGAAAGAAAGAAAAAAACAAGGAAAAAAAACAATAACAACTCCATCATAAATATCTCTTTAAAAAACAATTTTCATAGACGGTATGCCAAAGGGTAGACAACGAAAGGCGAACAAAAAAAAATTTCTTTTCCGCTTAACTTTCGAGTTTAATTTCGAGGAGCTTTTCAGAAAGAATTTTTTCTTTTAATTTTCTTTTCTTATGTAGAAATAAAGATTTTAATGAAGTTTTTTAAGTCTGAGAGGTCAGAAAATTAAGATAGTTTTTGAAGTAGATTTGCTGTGGTAAAAAAAAAACGTGGAGAAATAGGTGCTGAAAGAGTCAGCCAAACAGACAGGACAATCAATGTTTTCTGTGCTCCAAATAAGTTACAAAGCTTTGGAGAGGAGTGTTCCATTTTGGACAAGAAGTAAATTTTACGTACGTGAGATATATGGGGTGAAAAGCAATTTTAAATTCTTTAACTAGGGCTTAGGGTTGGTGAATAGATTACCAAAACACGTCTTGGTCTTGGTTCCAATTAAGTGAATACAAAAAGCCAGTGGCACTAACATTTTGTCAAATTTAGAGTACAAATGTGAAATGAATTCCATTCGCTATCCATCAATGGGGAACTGGCCGGATAGATTCTTTAAGAAAGGCCTAGTTTGACTATAATAACTATACGCAGAAATGTTTACCATGACTCCACTTTGAGAAGAAAAAGCAAAATATTCGAACAATTTTGCTCCTCAATTTCCTGTTCGACCCAATTCTCTAGTTTTAGCTGATCATAGGAGCGAAATATGTAGACAAATATTCTCAACATAGTCAGGACCCTCCAGCCAAAAACATATCTTCTAGCAGACAGTCGTCGAATTGTGGTAGAGGGTTAGATTACTAGGCAAAAGTGGCAATCCACTGCAAGCACACTGCTGGTAAATGCCCCGAAATGCCATGAAAAAGTTTTTCAAATTTGACGCTGGTAGTCGACATTAAACTTTAGGTTGCACCACTCATGAAATTCCCAGGTCTCATCTGACCACAGAATCTGAATAAGTAGACAAATATCACTATCACGGTGTCGATAATCCAGCCCAAAAGCATATACTCTAGCAGACAATCGTCGAATTGTGATAGTGGATTGGATTACTAGACAAGACCGTCGATCCGCTGCAAGCACTCTGCTGGTAAATTCCCAGGAAGGAACTATTTTTCATGAAAAACGTTTTTAAATTTACTATTAGTAGTCGACATTAAACTGTAGATTGCGCCACTCATGAATATAAATACAAGCAAAGATAGGTTGCAATAACCGCTAGGATAACAACTGAAGGTAAAACACACTTCTGTAGTAGTCTAGTGTTTATAGCAACTAAATTATTGCTCTATTCTGTACATAAGTTGTATTAACAAGGCTCTAATATGACGATTAAATCAGTTAAAATTTTTTTAGATTGCATGTCAAATCGCCTGGTGCTATAAAGTTTCAAAAGCTTTTTCCAAATCCATAAGCATAAAACATAAGAGACAATCTTTTGCACAGATTCTTGAAAGTGTTAGATAAAGATGCAGTATGGCCAGAAGCTAAATTGTCTGTTTCTAAGGATCTCAAGGCTTTTAGGGGCTTATTAAGTCTTATTATTACTTATCCATCCACTAGACTAAGGCAACTTCTAGCACTAGTACCACTACACTAAACTCACTATCCTACTAATGTTGTCCTTTAATAACTTATACGGCCCACTTCATAGGACAAAGCCATACTTACTATTTGGACTAGTACTATCACCATATGTCCTCGCAAAGTTAAACCCTGATATAGTGTTCCCTATTGTCTACTATTGTCTTAGTTTCTAACAGCAATTCTAGCCCGTTAAACTAATCGGTGTATCGGTTATTTGCTGACGTTACCCACGCTCGCGGAGTGACTCAAAACCCAACTGAGTAAATATCATGATTTCTGTGAGTTCTAATATCTTTAACAATTAAATTACGACTCAGTTTGAAGGAAAAAATTTCAAATAACATCGTTTAGTGTGTCTTTATTTATGAACATTTCGGAGATTATACTGCCAGCTATACAATGCTGCCATAGTAGCTTTGATACCAAAAGCTTACTTGAGCACGCATAGCGGCCCGTTGTGACCAGTTATACTGCCAGTTATTCAGTGCCAACAGAGTAGACTCCAATAATTCTTTAAAAATCTCTGAAGCTGAGAACAACATACTTGGAACTGTACTGAGCGATTTCAACACATTTGTATGCAAGTCCAGACATAAACAGAACTCAAACAAGTTTGCTATATGTTCAGTAAGTATAATGATCAACAGTTATTCCTTCTTCTTCAAATATCCATTGAAATATCTTCTGAAATCCATTATTAGTGCTTACGAGACATGCTGAAGTAATTTGCGACTCTAATTTCCCTATTTCACTATGGTTGGATGTAACAAGTTCCTCAAATATCAAGGTAGGGTTTGACGTATGTTTGTAGGCTTAAGTTTAAGCTATAGGACTTTTATTGTCTTCAACGTGCAGATATTTTCTGCCACAGCTCTCCTACAAGGAAGTGGTGAAGTGAAGCAGTATTATTAATAGCAACAAGGGTCACAGCACATGTGTGATAAAATAAATTTGATAAAAATATTCTGGAATTTAGTTCTTTACTATTTTTTCTCTCTTCACTATCTTCTCTCTCTCTCTCTTTTGGGTCATTTTGACCTCTGGGTATTGTCCTTGTCCCGATGATATGCACAAGTGCGATAGTCTAGTAGATAGTGTATTGGCTCTTAGACATGAGGTCACACGGTTCGAACTCCATTTCAGACAACTCTAACACAACCGAAATAATAAAAATGTTCCTTCAGCTACTTCCTCTCAGCAGTTTTCGAGCAAAAACTCTCAGAGTAAATAAAAAATTCCAATAAAAACTTTCTTTAAAATTCTCAAAACTATTCTCAAAAATCTAACGTTCGGAGTTGACTTTAAACTGTAGGGGTCCCACCACTCATTTATAAAAATAACACACACAAACTAAGTTCTGAGAGAGACGACGTCATAATCCCAATTGAAGAGTAGTAATGACCAATTATGTATGCAGTGTGTGTATGTTTTCTGAAATTTAGGTTCTAGAACTTGCCTAGATCTAAAAGCTATGCCAAGTTAAATAAGATTAAAACTTTCATATTAAAAGTTTCTAATTTTAAAAAGCTTTTAAACAAATTGTAATCCTTTCAAACTAAGCACTACAATACTTTTAAGCCTTATCAATATCAAAAATGTTGTTATCCCGCTATTGTTAAACAAATTAAGTGCAAAATCTACACATAGATTGCAAGAAGTGTGTGTATTCGTGCCAAAGTCATACTAAAGACCACAGGGCAGTTACACTTTTGCTGCTTTTAAAAAAGGAGGCCCTAGGGTATACGTTTAAAATTTCCTTTTTTTTTTTTGAGCATTTCTTGTTCACCTTGAACACTTTCCATTGGCATACCATCCTTGATCCTTTTGCTTTTATTTTTATTTTTTTGTTTTGTTTTTTGTTATCCTTTTATTTTATTTTATTTTTTTTCTACTTTTTTCGTTTTCATATTTTATCTTTGTGATATTCTTCTTTAATTTCCTTCTTTTACGTAAAATGTAAAGAAGAGAAAAAAAAATTCGGAAAAAAGGAAAAGAAAAATGAAAAAAAAAAACATTTCGGAAGTATGCAATTAGTTTGTAATATAAAATTAAACAACAACAACAACAACAACAAAAGTAAAGGCAAAAACAAATAATAAAAAAACAACAACAGCAATAACACATACATTCATAGAGATGACGTTGACTGGTATTTGTGGGAGTGTATGTGTGTGTCTCTCTGGGTGGTGTATGGGGAATATGATAAAGAGAGAAAAATTAGCATAATGTCTTGTAACACCAAGATG
>QOCX01000054.1:242717-265799 GCA_005959815.1 Sarcophaga bullata
TTGGCTTTATAACCATAACGAGGAAAATTTTTTCTTCCTTTTTTTTTTTTTTATAAAAACAGTGGCGTGGCTTTTGTAGTTTTGTTGTTTCATAACAGAGAACACAGCTAAAGAGCACAGTTTTAGCATCTATCATAAGCATAAAGTAGAGTTTTAAAGCAAACTTGTACGATATACTGCATCATTTACGATATGCTACATCAACAGCGTAGGGAAAATGTTAATAAGCTCAGGGAGAGCGCATTACGTATGAGGCCTTCATTCAACTTTAAATCTCCTACAATACGTGAATAAATTTTTGCTTATTTTCTTATATTTCCACTCTCTCTCTATCTCTCTCTCTCTCTCTCTTTCTCTCTCTCTTTCTCTCTCTCTCTCTCTTTCTCTCTCTCTCTCTGTCTTTGTATGTGCTTGTGTCCCCTACATTCATATATAACAGCTCATGTCAAAAGAGTTTAAACAACTGTCATCTTAAAAAAGTTAAAATAGAGAGAGAGAGAGAGAGAGAGAAAAGAAATAGAAAAACTTTTTTTTTTAAAGTATTGCTTAACAAACAAAAGAAAGAAAAAAACCCTAAAAAAAGTGGAAAACAAACGACAAATCCCTTAAGACTTTGGCATAGGCGGTATAAGCTTCAAAACATTGGAAAAAAAAATAGAAAAAAAACAAAACGAAACACATTAAAAGACATTTAAGAACGTAAAAAAAAAACGAAGGGATGTCAAACAGAAAAACAAAATCTTTTAAAAAAACTGAAAAGAGAGAACAAAGCAAACGGCTTTTTTACTCTTTAGTTTGCTAGAAGTCATTTTTTTTTTCTCAGATGCCATTATTATCCTTAAGAGTATAGTGTTGTTGTTGTTGTTTTTGTTCTTAAAGTCATTAAGAAATTAAAAGGCAATAATAGCAGGCAACAGCAATTCCAGTTGCTTTGAAATATGGATTCTTAAGCTTAAAAACAAAAGGGAGAAGAGAAATATTAAATCATGTTTCTTTTCCTTTTTTTTTCTTCTCTCTTTTTTCTCCTTTTTCTATTTTACTAAAGAAATGCTTTTCATGAATGGGAATTATATTTTTGATTTATTTTCTATTGCTGTGAAGTTAAAATATTTTAATTGTTTCAGGCCTTTCGTGAATCAAAAAAGAAAAACATCACTTGGGAAAAATATATTTAAAGCTGCGTAAGCCAAAAATAGTCTTTCTTTAGGGAAATATGTTGAAAGAATTTTCAAGAGAAAGAATTTTCAACGTATTTACGAAAACGTTGCCGTTATGACTAGATTTTGTTTAAATTTTTAACAAACTCTCCATATGTCCTCTATTTTATAGTGGTCATATCTTTCCCATCTTAAAAGCCACCAATGTGGCATTAATCCCGCATTGCATCCACTGTGTATTTTTACGTAATGCCACTGGTGTATGGGATTTTAGTAGAAAACTTTATTGAATTGGGCATATTAAGCGTTTTCGCCAATTAATTTTTCAACAAGAGAACAACAGGACATTTTGGAGTCTATTTCCACAGCAGGGAGCCTCTGTTTCTTCCCTTTCTAACGTTATCTAGCTGGGAGTTGCATTTTGGATGTGCCTGTTTTTATATCGTCTTATTGATGCTGTCTTGTTCATATGCCCTCTTGATTGTTTCATCATTTTAGTGCTATCTTGTTCTCACACCCCCTTAACGATGTTTGTCATCCTGTGATGGGTGCTCTTGGCACTATTTTTCAGTCTAGCGATTCTTGTTTTTGGTTTGTCGTATTCTTGTGCGTAGTCGTTGTGACTAGGCACGTTTTTGCCTTTGACCACTAGTTCAGATTTGTTTGGGATTCAACTGGTACTAGCACTTATACTACAAAGCTTGACCGAGGGACTATATCTTGTACCAATGGGGGCCGAGAGCCTCAAAGACTTTATCCTTTCTCGGCTGCGGGAAACCCACTTGTGACTCTACGTAGTAGTTGTGGCTTATGCCCAAATCACATTGGGAACATAAACTCGGTAAGGTATTATCATCCTAAACGACTGTTATGAGCCGTACATCAGTAGGAAGTTAGAAACACTCCGCCCTTCTACCAAAGAGGAAGTTAATGACTGAAATTACGTCTTCGAATTGATATTCACGAAAGATATTTCATATGTGTAGGCACTAATTGATGGCTAGGTTTCGCCTTTGCAATTGAAAAACATAAGATGAGTCTTTAGACAGGAACTTACATTAAACCCAGCACAGGTTTTTTGTGTCCCGGCAATCCATCTCATATAACTATTGTAGCATTCGGTCACTCCCTTGAAAGGCTCGCGGTAATCAAAACGATCACTGGGAACATTTTGTGAGAACCCAGTATCCTAACAGCTGGCTAAATACCACAAAGTCTGCTAATATCTCTACAGAAAATGTTATTAATCTTCCTGGAACACGCCGGTAGCTGTACCAACTGCATTATACCTACAGAATTACAGAATCCGACAAAATGACTCTTTCCACATTCCCATTCAGTCTCGAATCATCTTTGAAAAACTGTACGGAATAGTTACGAGGTGCGTCATATTATTTTTCCATTCTACAATATCTGGAATGGATAGAGCTATCAATGTCTCGTATTAGATCCGTCCTGTCGCCCAGATATTAATTTCTTTACATCGATAATAAATCAGTCTTTAGAGTCTTTGCAATGCACCAGTAATAATGAATGGAAGGATGGATTTTAGCATCCTTTAAGTTCTTGACCATGGATTAGTGCATATGAAGACCATGTGGATTATAAGATCACAAACTATGTGGCGAAGCTACTGTGAAGTTACACATTTTGAGCTAATAACTCACACTTATCGCGTATTATCAGAATCTAACAGATAGTCGCCATAGTCTAGTAGGTAGTGTGTTGGCTTATTAGACGAAAGGCCAGGGTTCGAGTCCCCGGTCAGACATCAAAAACGAAGTATGAAAAAATATTTCTTCGGCGACTTCCTCTCAGCAGATTTCTGGCAAAAACTCTCTGAGAGTAAATAAAATTGCCATGAAAAGTTTCCCAAAAATCTGGCGTTCGGAGTCGACTTTAAACTGTAGGTCCCACCACTCATGTATAAAATTAACAAACACAACATAAGTGGTGTGAGAAACTAGGCCGTAATCCTGACTGAAGTGTGTATGTGTAATGTATGTATGTGTGTTGTGTAACAGATAAAAACTTAGCTTATATCAGCATAAATTCTTTACAGCAAAACCTCAAGACAGAATTTTACCCTAAAAAGGCTGAGAATTCACTAAAAAGTGCTTACCCATAAAGACATGACTTTTTTAAATGCATACGTTGATTTAAAATTTACTAAACGTTTATTATATTACAACTACAACAAAGCTTCCTTATTCTCCAAATATTTTATTAAAATTGTCCATAAAAAGGGCGTTCAACAATCCACTTCGAAAAAAGCCAAAAACAGGGCAGCATGAAGAAGAGAAAACAACAGACAACTGCGTTAAGTGAAAGCAACAAAAAAATAAAAAAAAATTACAGTGTTTACTGCAACGACTATTGGCCAAAATGAAAAAGTTTTAAACTTAAAGTACTTAATTTCATTACGAAAATTTAAGACTTTTAACAAAAAAAAATAGCCAACAACAACAACTACAATAACAAAACAACAACAAACTTTCAGCTGAAAGTTGAAAATGAAATAATTTTTCTGATTTTTTTTTTTGTTTTTTTTTTAATTTCAGGAGAGTAAGAAAGACGGAAAAGAAGAGAAAAGATATGAAACTGGTAGCTGCTATGTTACTCTAGTTACTTAAAGCCAACACAGTTGGTTGCCAACACATCTTATGGGTTACTATACGATTTTCTTTACAATTCATGTGTTAGTTTTAATTCAAATATTTTCAATAGAGTCCTCGAATAATTATAATTAAAATTAAATCAAGTAATGAATAGTTTTGGATCAGAAAAAATATTAGAGATGTTAGTACTGAAGCTTGTAGATGTTAATTTATTTGAATGGATTACACTCCTTGTAACGCAAAACCGTTTAGAATTTCCCAGAAAAAAGTTATCGTGATGCAAATTCAAGGAAATAAATTCCGTAAATGCCATATCTTGGCAAAATCTTCAATAACTCGCCGGGATCTTGCAAATAATGGGCTCGCTTATTACACAAGAACCCTTGGATCACAGACCCCGGCACAGACAGCTCGAACATAAAAAATATGAAAAAATATTTTTTCAGCTACTTCACCTCAGCAGACTTCTATGAAAAACCTATGAGAGTAAAATAAAATTTCCATGAAAAGTTTCCCAAAAGAATTTGTCTTTTGGAGTCTACTTTGGACTGTACCTGCCGACACTCATGGACAAAATCAACACACCCAACATAAGTGTTGCAAGAATCGAGGTCGTAATTCTGACTGAGGAGAACACCAAGCATATAGCTGCGTAAGGCTTATACACAGCCAATGTGCATCATAGTTTATAACATATGAGAGCCAAAATCTTCTTAACGCTTTGAAACCATGAGGACTTTAAACATGCTAAACATTGACACTGAAGATAATAAGATTGCACACAAACTGGTGCATTGTGGGCCAAAATTAATCCAAATAGGCTCTGAGATGATCTGTTGCTTTGCAGAAACAAAATAAATTTGCTGCAGACTAGCATAATTGTTCGGGAAGTACAAGAGCAAACCCCTTTTTCAACTGAAATAAAAGGATTTCAGGTAGTCTGCTTCCTTTAACCACGGAACATTTTCTCTGCCACTGTCCGATGTTTGGGAACCTAAGAAAAAGAATTCTTATAGAACCAGAATTTAGTGACAGTGGAGGCAATCCAAAACAAATGCGAACTTTTATTAGATACTCAGAATCGTTGAGAGAAGCCAACCAGGAGAAGTACTGTTATGATAGAACAAGGAATTCAAGTGCCAGTAGTCTAGCAAGAGGTGTGTTGGCATAGAAACGCGATAGCCTGTAATTCAAACCCTAGCTCAGACATATCGAACAGAACGAAATGTGAAAAAAACATTTTTTTCTTCCGGCGGCTTCTTCTCAGCAGTCTTTTGACAAAAAACCTCTGAGAGTAAAATAAAATTGCCATGCAAAAATTTTTCAAAACCTCTCGTTCGGAGTCGACTTTAAGTTGTAGCTCCCACCACCTACAAATAAAATTATCCCACATAACATGGATGGTGTGAGAAGCTAGATTATAATCCTGGCTAAAAGGTGCCAATGACCAATTAAGTAAACTAAGAGACTTAGAGTTCGCCGCAGTTTTTTTGTCGACTATTGACCACTGTCTTGTCCTGATATAAAAAAGCTAAGCTATAACGGTAGCTTGAATTCATTAAAGGTCTTAGATTAAGAAAGTTGTGCAAAAGACTATCTACAGAATTCCACTGGTCACATGAATATACAGTGGGCGTCAAAAGAAACTATACACTATGACTAGAACTCTAATAAGCACGAAGCTTAACTTTTATCACTTAACAGTACTTGGACTTAATTTTTCAATTTTAAAAACTGACAATTTTCAAATAAAAATAACGGGAAATTATTAATGTAAACATTTTTTTTTTCAAATGTACAGTTTATTTTGATGCTCACTGTATTTAATTTGCATTAAAATTGATATTTTATATACAATTTAAAATAGTTGGCCCACAATTAATGGCGCCAAGTATTAATGCTTTTTCATACTTAAGCTGTGGTTACGCCTTACATACAAACATACCTACATACAGTGACTGTATATAATTAATGTGAATAGATATAGACTGTGTGTTATAAAAGCCTGTAATAAATTTAATTATAATCTGATTATTTAACAGTTAAATAGAAAATAATTATAAAGGCTAAATGGATTACTAAATACATAAAAACAACAGCAACAACAAACAACAACAAAAATTATATGCAAACTAATATAATTTCAGTTTAAGTTACAGTTTAAAATGAAAATTTTAAATAAATTTAAAGGAAAAATTAAAATTAAAAGTGAATTAATTACAATGTAAACTAAGCATATGATAAATAATTTAATCAACCGGGCCGCATGGCGTATCATTAATATTGATTATAAATCATACGCCCAGTATGCCCTAGAGAATGTAGCTAGAAAATGTTAGTTTTTTGCTAATCAAACACAACACAACAAACGAACAAATAAACAAAAGGAGTTTGTAATTAAAATAGCAAAAAACGTCACTTAGTTTTAGTCGATTGCCTAAGCATGCAACCTTAGTTGCCTCAGTTTAGGCTCATTAACTGGCTGTTAGCTTTATGACAAACCTTAAAGCATATCATTAGGCGTAAAAGGCAAGGAAAAAAGATGTATTTTTTTGCTTTTCATTACAAAGAAACTCATTTAACAGCAATAAAAACTAATTTACAAATAATTTAATTTCAATAGCCTCAAATAAAAAAGGAAATTAAAGTCGAAAAAAGAAGAAAAAACGCAACGCAAAAAAAGCGGTTTAAATAAAACAAAATACAAAAGAAGAAGGGAAAATACGAATTTGACAAAATTTTTCTAAAAGTTTTCTTTCTTTCTTTTTTCCTTCTTTAAGTATAAACCTTTCGGCTTTATTTTGTTTACTTTGTGTGTGCTCAAAAAGAAAAAAAAAAAAGAAACGCCAGCGAAAGTAATTTAAATGATCATCTTCATTGTCATTATTATCGCATAAGAAAATGGAAGAGAAAGAGAAGAAAAAAAAAAAGGAAAAAATTAACTCGATTTTAAGTTATTTACGTGATTTTCTTAAAGGACTTATACTTTTACTTGCTAACAAAAGCAAAATAAACAAAAAAAAAAAAGTAAGAAAAGAAAGGATATTAAAACTCTTGCCTTAACAGTTTGCAAAAAAGAAAAAGTAAAACTTTTCTGCCAGCCATCTTACACATCTTCAATGGCAACAAATAGTTAAAGCAGCTTATCTTAACCTACCATAGACAAAAGACGCAGCAGAAACAAAAAATCCAAGTAAAAAAAAAAAACAACAACAACAGAAAGTGAAATTAAACCCGTAACTGTCTCAGAAAACACGAACAGCCCCATTTGCTTTCAAAATATGTACTCGTACACTTGCATGCTTTGTTGTTGTTGTTGTTGTTGTAACAATAAATGTAGCACTACAACTACAACTACAACTACAACTACTACTACTAGGCGTTTAACATTTTATGCTGGCCATAATTACAATAAACGTGCAAGGTTACTGCAGTATATTGACGCCTCAAACATGCTGCTTGCTTAAGAGCGTAACTAAATGTGAGTGTGTAAACACTACATGGAAATGGCACAGCAAAGTTGCTTTTAAACATAGAAAGAATATGTTTTCTTCTTCATCTACTTCTTCTTCTTCTTCTTCTATGTGGAATGTCACTAGAAAACAAAAACAAATAGAAACGAAAAAACTAGAAAATCACTGTGTTGACTTTCTTCTTATAAATGTTGTTGCATGTTATTCCTACACTGGGTATGTACCATTTAACCATACTCTGAAGAGATTTCCCACTTCTCCTACAGTCGTTTGACTCGATTTTAACAGATCATCAAACATAGAACATTACCTTCTTGCTAATCGGCCGACTAGGATTACGATTCTTTTTGCAACATTAAAGCTAAGTTTCTATCGAAGAAGAAATTTTGAAGAGAGAACCTCTGTAGAAAACAGAAACCTAAAGCGCAGTTCTTCTAACAGAAAAAAAAAAGATTTAAAATTTTGGCATTGGCGGCAACTTTAGGTAAGGTAGGGTAGCTTGACGTTCACAGGCAACTTCAAGTGGTGGCCCATAATGGACCATTGTGATACTCAGTGTAAGATAAGCTTCCTTTTCGTGATCCATTAGTGATCCATTTGAACCACCCCGTGCTCCGCACGAAAACGGTTAGTTTCCTCAATGCCCAGATCTCAAGCATGTCCACATCTTTCTTTAATCGTTCTGATACCCAAAAATTTATGACGTCTGTCCTGAAGTGCAGGGCACTCTCGTAAAAGTTGTTGTACCGAGACCGTGTCTTCCACATCATGGTAACTTCTGCAGTAACAGGACAGCAAAACTGCCAATAGTGCAGTATGCCTTTAGAATTCCTGTGCCAAGCTCTCTCATGGCGAATCCAAATAGTTCATTGGGGGCAATCTTTAGTTCTATTTCTAGCGTTTGGAGTTTTCAAAGTGTTTAAAAAAGACTCAGCATCTATTACGTTGATAAGTGCTGCTGGTTTGAACGATTAATTCTTCGGCCTGTGCCTGTCAATAGCACAGTGTCCCTTTAGAACTCTTTTTATAATGCCAACCGCTCTCTTGTCGAACCCAAGTAGTTTATTGGCGGCAATCTTTCCTTCTATTTCTACCATTTCCAGATTGTCTGGAAAGACTCAGCGTCTATTACGTTGATAAGTGCTGCTGGTTTGAACGGTTAATTCTTCGGCTTGTGCTTTATATGCCCATTGAACTGAAAATGGAGTTTATCCGTTCGCATCCGAATGCAAATAATAATTATAATAAATAAACAAAATTTGCTTTCTTTTCTAACAAATAAACGAACTTACTTCTCTTTTAGCTACAGCAGCATGCAGTGTATACCCACTAGCCTTTCTAATTTCACCAAAGTTTTTTCCAAACTTAAACTGAAATGCCTAATTACCACCTGTCTTGCTTAAGTAAAGAAAATAATTTTTNNTACTTTTAATATTACTTTTTACAACAAATTATGACTAAAAATAAATAAACTTGAAAATATTTACGTTAACAAAATATTACGCTACAGTCTGCAGTAGACAAAAACAAAAATCGTTCAGTAAATTGAATTTCCTTTCCCCTTTTTAACAATTTTGAAATTGGTTTTTCAATATTTATTCAAGGTATTGTTATTAATCATAGAAGGTATTTAGAAACAAATACTACAAATATTATACATATGTACAGTAATATCTATGTATGTATGTGTGTATGCAGAACTTATTTTAACACAACTACACCTGCGTAAGTGGTACAACCCTTTGTAGATTTTCGAGTACAGAAAAATTAAAAGGAGTCGTAAGCTTGATAGCTGGCAAGTATTGGTCACATTAGGGTGCAGCAAATTTAAATATTAAATAATATAATATAATAACAACAAATAGATATGTGGCTTCGCATTTAGTGGCCTTAAAATTGCCAGTCTGGCAGGAATAATAGTTTTTAAATATCTTCTATGAGAAGAGTAGCATTTACGAGTATTTAACAAAGGTTTGTCTTTTCCTTCTATGTATTGCTGAACAACCGAAGAATGCGTACACAATTATTTAAAGCATACTATAAAAGTGCTATTTAAAACGAATCCACTTTTTGAGCATTTGAAAAGCGATAATACTCATCTCAATCGATCTACTAGGAGCGTTATATATGAGCGCAGAAAAATAAATCACTGATGGCTCATTATGAAGTATTTTGCATTTGAATTTGCACCTCTATGCCTATAAAATCTTACTCCCATAACAGTTATGACTAGCTGACCATTTATAATGCTGATTAAGAGTTATAACATGATGAAGTAGCCGTAGTCTAGTAGATAGTGTGGTGGCTTATTAGACGTAAAGCTACTGTTCAAACTCCAGGTCAGACATTCAAACGAAAATATGAAAAATATTTCTTCGGCAACTTCAGCAGATTTCTGGCAAAAACTCTGAGAGTAAATAAAATCGCCATGAAAAGTTTCTCAAAACTCTGTATTTCAGAGGAGTCCCATCACTCATGTATAAAATTAACACACACAATATAAGTGGTTTGAGAAGCTTGGTCGTAACCCTGACTGAAGGATTGTAGTGACCAATAATGTTTGTATCGTTTAACAATCGCATTTTTCGGTTTCGGTAGTAAAATTACTTAAAAAACTGCAAAAGTGGTATTCCAAATGAGTTCACTCTTCGAACATTTCCAGGGTGGTAATGTTTATCATAATCGACCCACTTGAAACGTTACAGATGGATCAAGTAAATGCATCAATGCATGTGGTTGCAAGAATCATTTCTGTTAGAGAAAATGTGATGTATCAACCTAGTTTGTCGGTTTAATAGCGTTCTTCGCAATTGGCCCAACTGACGACTCTATGATGACGTATTTTGCACTTGAATTTGTACTTTCATGGCCATAAAGTCCTACTTCCGCGACAATTATGATTGGCTGGCCGTTCATAATGACGTATATATGCTGATTAGATGCAAAAACTACAGACTTTAAATGTAGATGTAGAGAATAAACCTTTGTTCAGCCAGTGGTTAATATTAACAGGCAAAATTGTCAGTTATAGACAGGGATTGAAAAAAGTGACTGTTTGATGCACATTATAGTTTGGAAGTGTCATTGGCCTGTATTTGTCCAAAATTATTAACGAAAGAACGTTAGCGTCAGGCTAAAGGCAATGATCATACTATAAGAGACCTTATGAACTATAAAGCATGTGGCCCAACAAAACAGTGTCATGAGCCATACAAAATGACCATTTTTTTTTGTGTTACCAAAACCACCCATCACAAACTTATCTACGTTAAAAACCAGTCTATGTTCAAATCTATATCTACGTAGATTAATTCCCTATCGTTGGAGTATCTGAAAATCGTTACAGTCTTACTTAATCGGTCATTACAGCCCTTTAGTCAGGATTACAATCTATCTTCTCTCACCACCGATGTTTTTTACGCACGAGTAACGTGACCTCCAATGTATGGTCCACTCCGAACGGCAGATTTTTGAGAAAAATTTCTTCAAGGTTTTGCCAGAAGATTGCTAAGAGGAATTCATTTTTTTTTTCGTATTTCATTGCGTTCGAGATGTCTGGGCCAACACAGTACCCGCAAAATTACGGTGACTTCTATTTGAAAGCCAGATTTAGTCAAATAATTGCAGAGCTATTGTTTGAAATTAAGAAAAAGAATTCGAAGGCTACCTCGAAAGACTCGAGGCATTCATTTAAATGACATTGTATTTCGTATATAATGGCGAGATCCAATGATACAAAAAACATTTTTAAAAACTAAATTTTTTGACGATAAATTCTAGTTACCACCCTATTATTGCTAATGTTATTGTGTATTTAAAAATAATATTCCTTATGTATTCATTTATTCCATGTTGTTAAAATTCATATGCGATTATTTATGATTTTGTTTGTCTACTAATGTCATGTAATTTATTACAACAATACTCATAAGCTTTTGAGTCACTTCGCTTTCTAGACAACATTAACCCTGTTATAGTGCTGTTGCACATTGACTTGTTTAAACTCTTCATCTAAACACACGTTAAATATTCTTTTTTTTTTTCTTTCATTATGTATTATTCTTTACTGCTTTTTGCTCTTTGTTTTCTTTAAATGTGAACCTTAATGATGCATTATTATGAACATTTTTCTTCTTTTCTTCTGCCATTTGACTGGCATATTTAAATGATATTCAACATGAACTTGTTTCTTATTCAATGAATTTGTTAAGACATGAATGGAAAAAATTTTTTATTTCAAAAAGAGAAAAAGAAAATAAAATAAAATAAAAGCAATAACAAAATAGTAATAAATGGTTCTGAAATAAAATAAAAAAAAAATGAAAAAAAATCATAATTCATAAACAAAAATGAAATCTTTTTTAATGAGCCTGTAAAATAAAGGCCAAAGTATATGTATGTACGAAGTGTATGTATGTGTATATGATGTTCGAGTATAAAAAAAAATAAACCGTAACATGTGTTGTCACATAAATATATCGTATATGGGCAATTAAAAAATAACAAATCCTCACATTTCCACTCAAAGCACAATACAAATGAGCTGGTTAAACGTTTAAATGTGGCCAAAGTAGCGGTTTTTTTTAAAGGAGTGCATACAACTTTTTCTTGAAAAACATTGCATGTATGCATGTAGACTTCTGACAAAAACACTGAGATCAAATAAAATTACCATGAAAAGTTTCTCAAAAAATCTGTTCTTCTAAGTCAACTGTAAGTTCCGCCACTCGTGCATAAAATTAACACGGACATCATAGGTGTTAGGAGAAGCTAGGTTGTAATCCTGACTGAAGGGTTGCAATGACCAATTATGTATGTATGTATATATGTATAGTGTATGTATAATCACTCTAAAACAAACTTAAGTAGCAGAAGAACGAATTATCCTTGTAATGAATTGTGTGTTCCACTGGCCAATCGATCACAAACCGATGTGCACAATTAGAAAGACGAGTTGTATCTATAAGTGAATGATTTTAGGGAACAAGTGCCTTTATTTCGCTACAACAAAATCCGTTCGTAGTAACATTAGAATAGTGAAACGCAAGTCTCTTTGTGACGGTGTTTCAGTAGAGTCGGATACCCCCAACGTCATTACTGAGAAACTCCGCACCATATTGTAAGCGATCACGAAACCTCAAAATACCTTAGAGGCACCGACCCATACCTGAGAGTTGTATTCCATTATCGATCGATATAAGAGGTGTGACTAATGGATGGAGTGACGTATTTATTGTATCATCTTAATAAACAGGGACTTGAATAAGAAAGATTTCCGCTTCCCTTGCTTATAATCGACCTCAAACGCAGTCGTTTGCAAAGTCTGTAGGCGTATTTGGATTAGCTTACGAATTGAATTGAATTGCCTTATTCACCATTGTTTTCCAGACTTACACTCGAGTTAGATACATACATGTATACATACATACATATATACATACATACACAATTGGTCATTACAACCCTTTAGCGAGCCTCCCTATCTTCTCACATCACTTATGTTGTGTGCTTTAATTTGTACTTAAAAGTGGCGACTCCCAGCAACAGATTTTTTTGAGAGACTTTTTCATGGCAATTTTCTTTTACTCTCAGAGTTTTTGACAGAAATCTGCTAAGAGGAAGTCGCCAATGAAATATTTTTTCATATTTTGTTTGGTTGGAGACATGGAATTTGAACTGTGGTCTTACGTCTATTGAGTCAACACACTGCCCACTAGAATACGAAGACTGACTCGAGTTACAACTTCTTATTTCCTGAACAAATGCCTCCTACAACGATAAAAATAATGTTCAACGTTTTTACTTCACTTATGTTAACCACACTGTTTAGTTTGTTTTTAATACATATGTATACTCAATATATATACGTATATATACACAGATGTAGATATTCATATGATATGAAAATCAACGTTTAAATCTTTACTTTGCAATGCATGAAGGCACACACGCAAACATATGCATGCAGATCCAGCACAAGCTTCTGAACCATAAAACGTTACACTCCATCACGCACAAATTCTCATACAAGTAATCAAATACACGCCCTCTCACATCGACGTACACATACATACATACGTAAACATACATTTTTTACTCAATGACTAAAGAAAATTGTCAATAAAAATTTAATAAAAATGAAAATGATAAACGAAAACCATAAAAAGCGGGAAAAATAAACAGGTAAGGATAACGTAGTTGGTTAGAAGAGGCTGTTACAATACCCTACATGAAGAAAGTTTTCTTTAGAAGAGAAGGAAAAATTTGCTAGGCCTTATACACAGAGCAATAAATAAGGCGTAGACGAGGGAGACTCTTGTCAGTATAAACAGGTTTGAGACAATTGAAGCTTTTGCTGGTTAATTCTAATGAGCAGGGATTTGAGTTGATTACTGGCTTTCTGAATTGATTATTACATCGTTTTAGTCAGGATTACAACCTATTTTCTTACACTAGCCATGTTGAATGTGTTCATTGTGTCCATGTTTGCCAGGAGCTACAGGTTTAAGTCGTCTTCCAACTAGATTTGATTTAAGATTTGAGAGGAAATCGAGAAGGAAATATGTTTTCAAATTTCGTTTTGTTAGAGATCTCTGAGATAGGGTTTGAACAATGGGATGCCATCTAAGATCCTTTAGAAGTAACAAGTAGGAACCGAACGTTGTAGACACAAAGAACTCTTGAATAGAATTGGGATCTGTTCACTCCCATTATATGGGTTGTAATGACCACTTCAATAAGTCAAGTTCGAACGAGATTATCGTAATGTCTGAGATGGGATTTAAACAACGAAGTCCCATCTAAGGCCCTCCAAATGTAGCAAGTAAGGAAAGCAAACAGCCTTCTAACCGCACGCTGTAGATACAAAGAACTCTTGGTCAGAATTGTAGTAGGATATTAGTGTAGTTTCTTGCCATTCGAGGGACATTGACATCTATTGGCATAGTTATCTACAACACAGTGGCATGTACGTACCAATTCATAGCACATAGTGTAACTGCAAGTGCATTGTTCTCTCTTTATTGTTTCTCACTCAACATTTTACCAAAATGTCAATGAACTGATGTGAAAAAGGTTAGCTGGTGTCATACAGGAAGTTGCATCCCTTCTCCAGTAACTTGTAACACAGCATTATCAACCACGCAGCACAAACGATACGAGATTCGATAATATTGTAGGGTATTCCATAAAAAAAGAAGAAGCGAAAAGGGTTTAATTATTATGCATGAGAAAATAAATGAATCTTTTAAAATATGAGCAGAAGGTAAAAAATAAAAAAAAAATAAAAACAAAAAACAACCACATTAACAAATACATACGCATGTTAAGGTTAATTTCAGCGACAAACAAATAAAAACAAAAGAAAAAACGTATAAAAATTACGAATAAAATTATCATAATAAATACAAATACAACAACAACAACAACAACAACAACAATGATCATATGGTTTTATATTTTATGAGTATTATTATTAGAAACATAATTGCTCACACAAACACATTCACATGCACATTAGCATGTAAGAAAACATGTAATGTATGAGTATGAGTAAATGAAAGCGTTCACTTACAGTATTTACATGAAGAAATTGAACTTTTCTTTTAGCTTTCTTTATACATGACATGCTTGTATAGGAGCATGTACGTATATGTGTACGTATGTATTTAATTGCGGTTACATTACCATAATTTTATTTGTTTATAAGTTCTGGTTAATTTATGCCTAATTTTTGTTACATTCTTTAACTTTTTTTTCATTTTTTTTTTTTCATTTTTTACTGTCAATTGTTTTTACGATTTTTTATTAAATTTATTACAATTTTGCGTTCATTTTTTATGTAAATGGTGGAAGTAGTAACAAAATATATGTCTGTGCACAGTGGGGGTGTTAAGCAATAAAAATGAGGAAATGAAAAAAACTTGAAGAACTGGATTGTATTGTGATAACCGAAACGAAACAATTTAATTTAGAGGCCTGCATCAGTTAAATTGGATATTGTCCTCTGGTTTTGTCGGGACGCTCCATCGTTTTGGCAGAAGAAAGGTGCATGCAATATTACTAGATCCTGCTAGGCACTTGAGGATTAGAGAAGGACCGATTCACTTCCAACTTTATATCTTATGGCCATTTATAGCACAGTAGCGATTTTTACGGTTCACTGTACTTTTGATAGGCATGCCAAAAGACTCGTCAAATGACTTTTGCAGGAGAAGGAGCCGACTGTCTTTGAACTCATATGTCATTGCAAAGCAGTGCAAAGGCGGCTTGAAAAGGCGGTCGTTTCTGACCGGTACCTGTAGCTGTACATTAAAAACAGCATGAACTATACAAAACTGCGTTAACACAATGAAATAAGGTTCGAAATTTATACAGTCTAAGTAAGGACTAAGGACTGCGAATTGCTAAATAAAGTGAATAGGAAACCTTCTGACAATATGTAACTCCCAATGGAAGGAGTAAATAAATATTGACCATCTGAGCATAAAAATGCAATGCAATGTCAAATATATATTTAGAGCCCAAAGAAATATTCAAGTGTTTCGGTTTCATACTTCAATCCGTTTGACTTCTTCTCAATTACGCCACTAATACTTCACCAAAAATTTCCTATAAGGGACGCAAACTTCGAAATCTATTTGCAGATCTTTGCATCGTATTCAGAGAGAGTAATCTTTAACGTCAGAAGGGTTTCCTATTTTATTGATTTATCAAAGCACTGACACAATGTGTCCGACGTTTCACTATTTTCTTTCTGCTAAAATGGAATGGAGTCCGCCATAGTCTAATAGATAGTGTGTTGGCTCATTAAATGCGAGGCTACGGTGAAAATCCCTGTTCAGACATCTGCAACCAAACGAAATATGAAAAAAAAAATATTCGGCGACTTCCTCTCAGCAGATATCTGGCAAAAACTCTGAGAGTAAAATAAAATTACCATGAAAAAGTTTCTCAAAAACCTGTCGTTTTAAACTGTAGGTGCCGCCGCTCATGTATTAAAAAAAAAATTAACACACACAACATAAGTGGTGTGAGAAGCTTGGTCGGAATTATAACTAAAGGATTGTAATGACCAATCATGTGTGTCCAGAAGGAATGTGTCCAAAAGGAATTAAACCCAGAACGCGTAAATTTTTACACCGCACTTGTCTCTTTCATAGAGCGCTTCTGTTCATGGTCCACTGGCCTGTTTATCGTACAAAATATTTCAGAAGAAATTCATACTTCAGCCGCAATTTTATATCATGATACGCTTTTCCTACGAAAGCTTTTCTTGCCACTTACAACATCAACAAATTCAAGACCTATATTTTCCTCTTTCCTTCATCTCAGAACTTATTTCTCTGCAGAAGCAGAAGCCATTCTCTGAGTGTTGAACGAAATAATAAGAAACTCAAGTAATTTACTTTGATTTCCACTAAAGCCCCATACCGCCTCTTCTGTGTACGTGACGAAAGCTACACTTTCATATCTCTTCCGAACGCCATATTTAAACATTTTTCCATGACAATTTAATTTCCTCTCCGAGCTTTTGCTAAAACTTTGTTGAGCGGAAGTCATCGAATTATTTTTTCTTATCATTAATGGCGGACTTTCGTCTAATAACACACACCAACACATTATCCACTTTGCTACGTTGGGAGAAATATTTTTTAATTTTCAAGTTGTCAGAGTTGAGATTTAAAACCACGAATCCTTGTTTACTAAGCTAATGTACTATCCAACAGATTACTATCCAGTAGCATTATTAGACATTTGCTAGCGTTATGGTTAGGTAACGTGTTAGAAGTTAGACAACCGCAGGCAGTGTATAATACTTAAAGTGTAAGGACTTCTGTCAGTCTAAGATAAATAAGAGAAGTGGTGTCTCCACTTATTTGCTCCACTTATTCGCTCTTACTAATTAAGAAAATACGAGAGGTTTGTTCAAATCTGAACTATTAAGTACAGTAAGAGGACCCACAGTGCAAAATTATCATAAAAAAAACTACAAAGTAATTAAACTAATTACGAGTACTTTGATTATGATTATGATTATGATAGTATTTAAGAAACAGTTCATTTGCAGAGATTTTATTATGAAATAGAAAACAATACTGTGGTATTAATGTCATGAAAATATCAAGATTTACACAACCTAAGTGGATAAAGAAAATAAAAATTAAAAAAATTTTGAAAAAAAATTATTAACATTCAGGACAGTATTTTAAAAAATTTTAGAAAATCTAAAAAATTCTAAAATATTACAATAAAATTTCGATTTTTAAATATTTTTCCAAGTATTTTCTGAATATTAAATTTGTTGGATTTAAATTTTTTTTTGCATATTTTTGCCAATTTATTGTGTAATTATTATAACTTTTATTATGCGCTATGCTTAATAAAGATTTTAAATTTAAATCATGATGAATCATGATGTAGATAAATGCCACACACACATCATGCAGGTTATAAAACGTATTATCTTTATTTAATAATAGGAATATGAAATAATATTTTTAGGAAAAAAAACCGACTGTACTTGGCAACAAAACACACACAAAGAGAAAGAGAGAGAGAGAGAGGTCAAAATCAAACCAGACATATGTTTATGGCAACAAATATGAGGCACAATTGTAAATTGTAATAATTGAGTTGAACAATAATAGCATAGACATACAATTTACATGGCAACATATCTCCAACGTGCAATAATAATGAATTCATAATAAAAGATTTAAATAATTATCATAAAAAAAAAGATAAATTTTCAAATGGAAAAATTACCGAAAAAACAAAAGAAACATGAAACATAATGCCAAATAAGTTTAACATTGAAAATAAGCAAATCCTCCACTACCAAGAACAGATTACTTAAGTCGTTTGCATTTTTTAAAGACTTCAAAATTCAATGAATTTTTAAACATTTTAAATTTAAAGCCTTTAAAAGAAATTCAAAAGCGTTCTTTAAACCCTTTTTACACCATCCTTATCTAAAAGTTCATTAAACCTAAAAAAAATATTGATTTTTATAACATTTTATGTGTTTTGTTACCTAAAGGTATGCCGTGAAAGTTAGATTTTTATAACACCCTTAAGGTATGCAATACCATGTGCCACATTATGCTTAAGACACGTTCTATAATATAATAATAACACAATTTAAACTTTTCCATTCTTGTTTTTTGTTCGCCAAAGTTGAAAAGTTTATAAATTTTAAATTAAGATACAACCGCAGTTAGTCAAGGCATTATAAACAACAACAACAAAAAAAAGAGTGCAAAAACAATGAATATGTTATTCAAAGGTAAAGGCGACTGATTATTCTAATTAAGTAGCCAGACCGTTTGTTAAAAAAGAAAAATCATAAAGTTTCATAAAAGAAAATTAAATACTCGTTGAGAGCGGCAAAATGAAGTAGGTCATGAGGAAAGCATGAAAGCAACAGACGATTGTACAGTAAAAGACGGTAGATGAGTTCAGGCAAAAACCAGGAATGTCATAAGGTTCTGTTCTATGCCATACTCTACATTTCTTATTATATTTCTTAAAGATCGTTTCCGTTTAAATTACTTTAACTTGTTAATTTGTTGGACTTTTTGCAGTGGACTGCTTTACTTGAGTGTAAAGCAGGGCTAATTAGAAATTAAAACGAAATGGTTTAATAGAAATGGCACACCAATCTACTAACTCACTTACTAACTAGTCATTACAACGTATTAATCAAGTTTACAACCTAACTTCTCACGTCAGTCATGTTGTGCACGTTAATTTTATCCAGAAGAGGACGAACAGTTTGATGTCGACTCCGAACTAGGGATTTGACAAACAATTTCATTTTACTCTCAGAGTTTGTGCCAGAAGACTCTTGAGAGAACGCCACCGAAAGAAATATTTTTTGTCTAAATATTTCGGTTTTGTTTCCGAAGTCTGAGGCAGGGTTCGAACAAACACATCACCTACTAGACTATGGCAACATACGAATATAACTGAGGATAATTTCTGATTAAAATGTTGAAAATAAAGACTCATTAGCACAACGTTAGTAACATGTGTCCTGTAAATACGTTTGGGGAGTCGGAAGCACTTGATGTTTCGGGCATGTAAAGTCAATAATCGCTAGAAGAAGCCTACTTCCAATGTGACATAAAAAGCGTTAAAATATCCGACGAATGCGCGAGATGTATCAAATACAGTCTATCTGGTTTTCTTTCTACATACAGCACTCATAATCTATCAAACGTACAAATCTGGGTCACTCAAAGTCTACCTTGTGGCTTCTGCGTGAACAGAATTGGAAAAAAGTGTCTATTAATGATAGCAGAGCATCCAACCTTATTGATCCATTTAAAGACTGTCGCAATGTGGCTTGAATATCGAGATCGTGACTACAGCGGAAGGCATTTCAGTCAGATAACGAAGATTTTTCGTAAGAGTTTTATACTTTTACTAGCTACTCCTACGTTACGTAGAGCACTGCCATTTGCAATCAATAGGCCAGTAAAGCGTACATTACATTATAAAAGCAATTGATTATTTCGCTGTTTTATCTGTATGTGCAAAGCATTGTCCGCAGATGGTTTTCCTGTCTCTTGCAATGTAAAAATATTCGATCCAAAGTCCTCAAATAATAGTTCCTCTTTCTGTGCTTCCACAGAAGAATATTTTTTAGTTGGTTAAAACGCTCAGGAAAAGTTACTCAGCTGTGCATTTCGATGGAAAAGTAATAGCAGAAGAGCAACAAAACATAGAGCACGATTTCTTTTAATAACTGCTGAGTTAATTAAGCCACTGCATGATCGAAAGTATATCCAAGATCATGAAAATTTAATAAAATCGTACATAAAATAGCTTCCTAGCTTCATAGAAGCTAGTATTCAGAAGTCCTAATATAGCGAATATGATGACAATGGTGTGAACATGATGGTAGCACCTTATTACTTATCTCATAAGCTCTGTCTGACACTGCACCTGCCAAGGCATTACAAAAAATGTCTAAATAAATAATTCATGCATTGATTACTTAATTATGTTTACAGCATATTTGTGTGGCAAATTATGAAATTAAATTTTCATAATTCATCAGCTTAAAGCCGCAATTTTTATTTTTTATTTTAAAACCCTTCAACGTAAAACTATAGCAACACGAGATATTTTTTTTTTTTTTGGTTTTTTATAACAATCACAGTCTGGCCATAAATTTATTAATTAAATTTATTTATAATATACTTCATTTACAACAACAACAACAACAACAACAAACACACACACACACACATGCCCTTTTTGCCACCTCTTGTCATAACAATAATTTCTAATTACATCCTGACATGGTATTTATTTTACACGCTGTCTGTCTGTCTGTCTGTCTGTCTGTCTGTGTATTTAAAAGTTTGTCACTGTGTCTCAAGCGTATTAGTGTTTGTACACATGTAAAGTTTTTTTTTTCATAATTTAAATAATTTTTTAATTTTTTAAATATTCTTTAATGGAAGAAAAAAAATGCAAAAATTAATTGACAGCCCAAGTAATTAGCACAGAAGTGAAAACCATGGCCATTTTAGATTATTTTCTCATTTTTTTCTTTCATTCTCTTGCATCAATTGAAAATTTTTTTTTAAATTTCTGTCAGCTTGCTTTCGTATACATTTTTTTGCATTTGCCTATAAAGTGTGGTTTAATCGCCTGGGGTTAGGCATTTTGTAAAAATTTATCTCTTTTTAAAATTGAGTTGAATTGACTCTCTGGCCATATTAAATGTTTAAATATTTAGAAAAAAAAAATTAAAAAAAATTTCTTGCAAATTTATTATTTTTTGCTTGGCATACATGATATAATTTCATTTGTGCCCAGAAAAGTAGGCAACTATTTTTTTTGGATATTCGTCATCACCTCTATGGCGTATGCTTTATGCTTTGCTTTGTTTAAAATATTAATCATACGTCGGAGTGGACGTTTTAAAAAGAGTAATCAATTAAACTCGGTGTCGTTGTAGATCTTAAGGTTGCCTGCGTTAAAGCAACGTTGATACATGCCTTTGAAGCATAGTTTTTATTTTGTTTTATAATTACGTTCTATATACTCACGGAGTTAAAATCTGTTGTCATGGAACAATTAACACAATAAAAATATTTATTAGCCCAGGTTGCCATCATATACTGAATGTTTTTTGGTCAGATTTTATGCTAACTTCAAGCCTGTAGCACAATGTAGGTAGACATTGGTAGAAGTAAAAAAGTGGAAATAGAACACAGTATTATAAGTCTTCCCGATAATCTACAGTCAGGAGTACCCTTGTTTCATAAAACTGTGGTATTTATATATGAGACCCTCTCAGGTTATGAGTTGAAATATCAAGAATTCATTTATAATTGAAACTACTAATCTGAGCTTTTAAGAATATGATAACGCATTCGTTTCAGTAAAGTATTTTTATCAAACGTAAATGAAATGCCTATGAGGATGTTGTAATAAATGTCAATTAAGTGAGACTTTCGCTAGTATATCGGTAAATTTTAATGAAGGTCACATCATAAAATCCATATAAAAAGGATCCTAGAATGGTTGTTCAAGTGTTCAAATCACTTTCAATGATGCCAAACGCTGGAAGAAATAAGTTGACGCTTAATAACAAACATTTCCGGCCGAGAAAGATATGAAACGAAGAGGTTTTTACCTGGTTATAGTTTAAGATAGTTTGACTACTTATATGCCTAATGAAGGCATAATAAAAATGCTGAAAGTAAACGAATTGCAGTGAAAAAGCTTCTCAAAACAATTATTTTGTATGTCCTGCCCCTCATGAGTACAATAAGTGCACACAACATGGGTGATATGAGAAATCATGCCACAATCCTGATTAAAGGATGATAGTCGTTGTAGCCTTATAGGTAGTATGTTATTTTGTTAGACGTAGGGCCACGGTTTAAACCCCAGATCAGACATGTCCAACTAAATGAAAAAGTATTTATTTTGTTAAGAACTCTGAAAGTAAATAAAATTTCCATGACAAAGCATTTCCAAAATCTATCATTCGGAGTCGACTTTCAACTTTAAGTCCCACCGTTCATGTATAAAATTAACACACTCAACATGAGTGGTGTGCGAAACTCTGTCGTAATTCAGAAAAAAGAATGGTAATGACCAATTACGTATGTATGTATATATGTATTCGCCAATATTGCTGCAGACCCATTAAATCTACTGCTTTCCATCAAATTCTGAAAGAGGCTCACAAAACATCAAAACAACACATATCTAGGACGACCTTTCGATATGAAACTTTCTATAAGACCATGACTGAGTTCGGAATTCATATAAAGGTGATGAAAATATGCACAACGAGATCAACTGATGTGAAATGATTAGTGAAAATAGAAAAGAATTTTTCCAAACAAAGTGATATTCAAAGCTTAAATGTTTGATTGAAGTTGTTATTAAAATTTGCACAGCTTTTATCAGGAAACTGTTGTACCTAAAGAACGCCAATGTTATTGGAATTATAAAATGTAACTTAAAACTTTTCACATGTCGAATAGAAATTCAAATGCAGATTAAATTGAACGTGAGATATGTAAGGGTGAGAAATATCCAAAAAAGAAATAAAAAAAAATATTTACTCGACGACTGCTTCTCAACAGTCTTCTGACAAAAACTCTGAGAATAAATAAAATTACCATGAAAAATTCCTCAAAAATCTATGATACGGAGCTACTTTAAACAGTAGCTTTATTTACTCTTGGATAAAATTAACACACACACACACAACATGGGTGGTGTGAGAAACGTGGTTATAATGAACAATTAAAAAAGAAAGTAAGTAATAAAAAAGGCATGGAATTCCTGCAGATTCTT
>QOCX01000054.1:265810-288381 GCA_005959815.1 Sarcophaga bullata
ACATAAGCCTGCTGTCATAACGTGTTTCTATATTCATTTGGACTTGGAACCTTAAATGAGCTAGAAAAAGCAAATGACAGCAACATGTATATACTACAACAGTTTTCTTTTTTTTTCAATTCATCATTATTGTGTCAATATTACGGTTAGAAAACTAAGGAAAAATTCTTTTCAAGTAGTATATATTAATTTCCTATTACAAGTAAAACTACAATAACAAAATATTAATTTTTGTCTGCTTCTTATATGGTAAGCTTTTTAGTCAAAAAAAAAAAAATTATTTTTTTTCTAATTAAAAATAAAATTCTTCAAATCCCTTAAAGGTTTTGAAAATATTTTCTTTAATTGTTTACTTTAATAACACTTCTAACACTTCTTGTTAGCCACTTATAAACAACATTTGAGAATATTTTAATAAAATTTTTGAAAATAAAATCTTAAAACTTAAAAATAAAGTAGAAAATAATTAAAGTAAACACTTACCATCTTTATTTTTTTTTTTTTTTGCCTTGTAAAGATGAAACGAATTGAATGGAAATAATACTGATGGCTGGTAAATTTTTATACAAAAAAAAAACACTTTTTTAGGGTAAATTACATGAAATTTCTGTTGAATTAATATGCTATTGATTTATAAAAACACTTCAATTAAAATATTATTTTTTATTTTTTAATTATTTTATTTGATTTAAGTTTTTAAGTTGACATAAGACACTTAATGATAAGAATATTAAATTTTTTTTTTTTTTTTTTTTGTGTATGAAAAAACAATTGATTTAATAATTAAATAAGATTTAAGGATTCTATTTAGCACTTTGGTTTTAATATATTATTATTATTACTTTTCTAAGGGAAAACATTTGCTACCATTTTGATAACATTTTTATTTCAAAAAAAATTTTTTTTTTTTTTTGTTTTGTTTTAATTAATAAAATAATTGACTTTTTTAAATTTTTTTTTAGTTTTTTCTTTTTTTTAATATTTAACTATATTACTGTTACGTGTAATTAAATGAATTCAATTGGTTTTTAATTAAATTTTATTTTTTGCCCTGGATTTTTTTTTTTTTTTTTTTTTGTATTAAACTAATGGAAATTTTTTTTTAATTTTTTGTGTATTCATTTTAAAACATTTTTTATTTAATTAAAAAATATTTTTTTTTTATTATTTTTATTATTAATTTATTATTTAATTAATAATATTTCTTTCATTTTTTTAATTAAAATTTTTTATTTAAATTTTAAATTTGTTTCTTGTATTGTTTAAAGTTTTTTTTTCTCATTTTCTATTATTTTACATTCGTTTTTTATTTTATTTTTTTTGCCTATTTTTTATTGCATGAAATAAAATTATTTATTTTCCTTTTTTTTTTAATTACTTTCACTTTTTGTAGGTTATTTTATTGTAGAAATCTTGATTTGTAGAAATCTTTTTGGCTATTAGGACACGGCATTCAATTTTAAAATCGTTCACAAAAATTAGGCGAATCTATAAGATCCTTATTAATTCAGTCATGATTTTGTTTTAATTATTATTTTTATATTTATTTTCTAATTAATTTTTTTAATTTATTTTTTAGTTGTTTTACAAAGAAAATTTATTTTCGGTAAAACGTTGATATTTTTTTTTTAATTTTGAATTTTTAATAAATTTCGTTTTGTTTTATTTATTTTTTGTATTTATAAATGCTTATTTTCGTTTTAATACTGCTGATATTTAATATCATTTTTTCTTTCTTTTCTTTTTGTTTTTTAAATTTATTTATGTTTGATATGATTTATGTGTTTGATATTATTTTTGTTTTGTTCGTGGATATGGTTGTAATTTATCGACATTTTATTTCATTTCAGTAGTTGTGCATGAAAATTAACTTTTGCAAACAAAATAGATTTTTCTTTAATTTTCTTTTTTAACTGCAATATATTTTATTTAAATTTAAATTTATTCAATTATATTTTATGATTATTAATAATAATATTTTTGTAATTATTTTAAAACAAAAAAAAATAAAAAAATAAACTCGAATATATTCACTATGCTCGATTAAAAAAAAAAAAACAATTAAATGATTCGTGCTTTGGAGCCATTTAATACTGCTTTACTCGGCCTTTTCTTTAAAGCAATATTTGCTTTTATTAAAATTTGAAACTTTTCTAAGAAAAAAAAAAAATATTTTTTTATTGATTTCTATGGCCGTTGTTTTCGCCATACCGACCCACGATTATTTTTAATACGAATAAGTGTCAATAATGTTGTGTATTTAATGCGGGTAATGTATACATGTAAAGATAACGGGTAATTTTTCGCTTATGAATTTGTAAATGTTTTAAATATTAAAAAAGATTCGTGACATGTAGTAAAATTGAAAAAGCTCAATAAGATTTTCTACACTATCATGAATGAAATAACGCTTGCAAATTTATAACCTATTTTAATCGGAAAATTATCTTTAACGACAAGGCTACGGTTAGGATCAATTGTCATTAATAGAACTTGCAGAACATTCAAGAGATGATAGTGCAAACTGAAATCTACAGTATTTGATGAGATTTATTTCCAATAGCAATAAATATCGCACGTTACAATCAATAGCGCGAGATACTGTGAAAATTTTTTGTCACTAGGGATGACACCATTAATCTGAAGTTTTGGGGGTAGTCTATTATTACCAAATGGAGAGAGCTTTAAATGATAACTAACTTAACTGAACCTTGCAAACAATTTATAATAATCAATTTATAATCACTACCCCTGCTACTGCTGTAAATTTTTCCACTGTTCCCACTCACAAATTGAGATCAAGAAAGCATAACGTCCAATAGTAACAATTTTATGGGGCGCTTGTCTAATGCTATCGGTTAGATGCGATATATACACTTAGGCTATGGACAACAGATAAATAGCTGAGAATTTCCTTTTGGAATATTTAGAAGTTTGCCTTTGAAATGCAAATGTCATTTGCCAGCATATAAAGGAGATTCTATGGAAAAAGACTAATTTAGGTCAGCGAATGCGTTTAAAATTTAAGATTGTATATTCTGCGATTGCAAGGACACCTCAAGTAGAGTATGAAGAGGTTCAGGTATTCTAATAAAGTCAATGAATCATTTGTACTGGGGTCTACATGAAGATTACTTACAAGCAACTGACATCAGAGTTGAAATGTAATAATAACGATTAACTCGCCACCAAGATTTTCTATTACAGAGAGCCACTATTGACAATTTCTGTAAATCTGTGGAAACGCATTTCTATCAGATGGTGACAATAACGCCAAACAAATATTCTGTGTAAGAGTTTTCATATACTACTATGAAATGAGCTTCAATATCATATCCAAGCGGATAGCCATCTTATGAGCTTCCAACAAACAGATGATATTGATTTAGGAAAGACTGAGATTTAATTTTCAAAAATTGAAAAAGAAGATATGCTAGCTTTCGATAGCATAGAGTTACCAGAGGATCTTAATGCTTCTATCTTCAATTTCAATGAAGACCACAAACAAACTACGTCTTCTATAAGTTAAATCCAAAGACAGAATTAATAAAACCGAATGTTCTGTGTAGATGTAATAAATTTCATTAAGAACTAGAAAAGACTAATAGCAGCACAGGCTTTTATAATGCAACATAAAATCCAAGGAATTAATTTACTTCAAAATTTTTTTTTTTTTTGCGAAATACAAAATTGAAAAACACAAATTTCACTGTTAATTATTGCAAAAAAAAAAAAAGAAAAAAATTATTTTAAATTTCTCTCTCTTAGAAATTCTTTGTGAAAATGATCAGTCAAAATTAAATATTTATAATTTATGGAAAACAATCAAAATGAATGCCATATAATTCTACGTAAATGCTAATGTGAAAAATACAATTTTTTATTGGCATTATTATTAGTTTTTAGTTGAATTATAATCCATAAAGTATTTTTATTCAATTTTTCTTTATTTGGTTTTTTTTTGTGTTTTATTTTAGATATTTTTTAATTTCAAGCCAGATTGTATATCAAACACTTTTTCTCTTTAAAACCTTTTTTTTTTCTTTTCAAATTGATTAAATATTCAAATATATTTTATTGTTATAAATTGCCATAATATACTCTGTATTTTTTTTTATAACTCTAATGGAAAATTTTTTTAAAATTTACCCGATAATTTTTAATTCACAAATTCTTTGTAATTTTTTTAATTTTTTTTATTGTTTTTTTTAATTAAATTTTTTTTATTTATCTTGATTATTTTTTTATTTTAATTAAAAATTTTTTATTTTATTTTATTTTTTATTTTTATTTTATTGTTTTTTTAATTATTTTAATCAATTTTTTTAATTTTTTAATTAATTTGTATTTATTTTATTTTTATTTTTTATTTTTTTTATTTTTATTTTAATAATTATTTGTTTTTGATTAGAATCTTTATATGACTAGAAAACTAAAGGCATATTAATTAAACCGCTTTAATATGTAGGCACTCTTAATTGTACACAATTTCTTAACATGCCTTTTATTACCAAATATTTCAGAATTTCGTTTAATATCCTTTACTTTACTATTGTAACTCCTAAAGGCTTTAAATAGATTTTTTCTTTACAAAAAGAAAACGAACAGAATGTAAATAAACCATTACAGAATTTCCAAATGAACAACAAACACTCTTCCATACTCATAAGTAAGAAAAACAATAACAACGGACATAGAAATTATTCAAACACTTTTGTTTATATGCGTGTTAAGACTTATGTTTAATTAACTAGAAAAAAATGTTGAAAAACACGCGACCAAACACAAGAACAAAAACAATACAACCGAGCAAGCTAAGAGCAATCGACCAAACGTTATTATAAACACAATTTAAAATTCTCAGGTGTAGTAAATAAACGTTGAGTGCATGTTGCCTATGTACTCATGTCCATTGATGGTAATGATGATGATGATGAGTATGATGACAATATAAATAAAAGCAACAAAAAAAATTGTGAATTATTAAAAAATTCTATAAAATTAAATTTAATTTGACGTTTTTATTCTTCTCCTATATTTCATCTTTTTTTTTTATTATTATTTGCAGACAGAAAATTACCCGTTCTTTGTAATGATACAACATGACGTATGAGTGTTTAAATAATTACCGTTTTTTATTATAATAGTTTACCTAAACACCAGTAATTTTTTTGTATCATTGTATTTAAATGTATACGTTGTGTATGTGTATAGGTATGTATAAGCATGAATATAGCTTAGTTTAACAATTGCATGTGTATGGGTTATATTGTGTGGTAAATTTTATTTGCATGTACGAGCATGTAGAATTTTTGCATGTTAATATGCACTTTTTGTTAATGTCGTAATATTTACATTTTTTTTTCTCTCTCATTTGATTATTATTATAGCATAGCATACTTTTAGGTGTGCTTTGAGAACACAACATCACATCACAAAAAAAAAATGAAAACCGCGCGCGTTTTTCTTTACAACATTAACACATTAAATCATTTACAAAACACTTACACCATAGAACACTCAAAAAAAAAATAATTTTATGGGCTTTTAAACTTAAAAAATTTAAAAGAAATTATTTTTCTTAATTTTTTCTTTCTTTTTATTTCTATGAAATTTTCTAATTTTATTTTATTTTACTTTTTTGCAATTTTTTTTTGCAATTTTTCCTAATTTTTTTTTTTTTTTTTCTAATATTTTGCTACCGTAATATATAACGTATGCAAAACGCTTTTTAAAATAAAATTTTAATGTAACCGTCTTAATACATGTTTACCGGTTAAGTTATAAAACACGACTGAGGTAAATGTACTCGTTGCTGCATATTTTTTTTTTTCCAAAAAATCGAAAAAAAAGTGGAAAAAAATGTTACGCTGTATTATAAATATACATACGTTCCTTAGCATTGACATATGTATACACACTGGCATATTTATAAATACATATTGAGAAAAACCATTTAGCAAAACGTATAAAAACGAAGGAAAACCAATAAAGGCAACAACAACAACAACTATACTAGTAAAAAAGCAAAAGCAAGGAATTTATTTTATAACAGGAGCTCTCTTGCTCTTTCTCTCTCTCTGTATGGCTTGAAAACTCTCAGAGATTTTTTTATTAATAGAACAAAATAAATTCAGCTCTCTAAAGTAAACATATTTGCTCTCTCTTTGTAATTAAACGCAATCAAAAAAAAAAAAAAGAAAATTTCTCTCTTTCTCTCTCTTCCCTTCATACAAAGTACATGTAAATAAAAGTAACATTTTGTGTAACGGAATTTCATACTTTGCTTAACAAAACAAATCACAGTTAACCCACGCAATATAGAAATGAGATACACTCACTCTCTCTCTCCATTTCATAAGTAAGACAAACTCTCTTTCTCTCTCGCAACTACTCAATACCTTACACTCACACTCACTTAATATATTTAACTTACTTTCTCGTATATTATTATCATAGGTCAGTTATACTTCGTGTCTTACAATTTCATGTCTCTCAATATAGATGGTGAGTAATAAGCATTTTTAAAAACAAGGGTAAGTTTTCTCTTAAACTTGGCTTAACTTAGAAAAAAGTGTTAACGTAAGTGTATTAATATTGGCAACCCTTATTTTGTAGTTCCATAAATAAATGCGAGTGTAATTTAAAGCGCTGTAAACACTAGGTTCTTTTGGAGAGCAGCCTACATTACATGAGAGCATGGAAAAGCTTTTTGTACACTATTCGACGAATTTTAAAATGCTTAACGGTAATTTCAATGTCTGTTTTTGTGTATAACATATATAAATTGTGTATAACAGTTTGGAGAACAAAGAGAGAAATTGGAAATTGAAAAAATAAATGAAAAAATTAGTTTTTTACGGTAATTTTTACACTCAAAGCTACATATGCACCCTATAAAGAGGTTTTTTGAAAGAATTTTAAAAGTCTCTGAGAAGATGATGTAGATAATGCATTTATTTTTGACTTCCCTTGGATTTGAACACTGTTTCTCCTCAAATATTCTTTAGACAGAATATGCTGCAGGAATTTATTGAAAAAAATTAAAAGAAAAAATTTTACCAGAATTAACTCAAAAGTTAATCAATGAGAGGCTTGTACAAAAAGTTCTACAATATTTTGAATTTCTCGATATAATTTGAACTCATTTTATTATTTCACCATATTCTGCCTTCCTATTTTTTCCTTAAAGGCATAAGAATTACAAGAGTTTTATCTGGTTTTTGATATTTCTTTCCTGAAAAATTTTAATCCAAAAATGTACCACAAAAGATTCACAATAAACTAGAATCTTAAGGGTCAGCCATGAATCAGGATTTACTGTGATTCTAAAAAGCGTAACGCGAAGGCTTCAACGTAGCACAGACGGGCTTGTGAACAAAATTTTGTTGTGACATAGAAACTGCCAATGGAGATGCTAGGTTAAGGAATATTCTGGTCACAACCATCATTTGTTTCCATTTTGCTGCAAATGACGGGTTACTCATGGGTTGGCTTCAACTTGGATGCTAGTAATCAATCCAGGAGGGAGACAATCTAAACACTACAGCTCTTCCGCTGACCAACTTCTTCCCTATTTTGGTGGAATTCGGTCAGTACAGGAACTGCGCTTAGCTGTGACGTCACAATGGGCCACTATACGTGGTCAAGTGAGGTTTGGTAATCACAGCTACTATTTCGCTACTACCGTACCTAAATACTGCACCACAATAGTCTTCGTAGGAATACTGAATTGAGCATACTGGGTTTTAATCGTATATTTAGGCCACTGCTACCAGACAAATTCAGTCTTGTATAGAATGTGAGATTGAAATACATTTCCTTAAGGAGATATACAAACTGCCAAAAAAGTTGCTAGGCTAAGGAATATTTTGGTCACAACATCATTTGCTTCATTTGTGCTGCAAAAGACAGGTTACTCATGGGTCGGCTCCAACTTCTCACTTTCCCACTCGTCATAACTCAACGATACTAGCACTCAACTCAGGAAAGAGCCAATCTAAATACTACACCTGTGCAGCCCTTACGCAGAGCAACTTTTTCCGTAGACTGCTGGAAGTCGGTCAGTAAAGGGACCGTGGTTACCTTTGGCGTCACAACGGGCCGCTAAGCATGCTCAAGTGAGCTGTAGTAAGCGAAGGTACGACTTCGATGTAACTTAACCTAAACACCACATCACAAAAGTGTTCGTAGAAACAATGAATTGAGCATTAACTGGGTTTCAATCTTGTATTTAGGTCTCCGTTTCCAGACAAAATATATCAAATCTTCTGCAGCTTGAGAGACCGAAATATATCTCCTTAGAGGGTTAGTTTTCACCAGTTTCCGGTTGACTGATATACGATCAGATTTCTGAAGAGTGGGAATAGCCTTCATACCCAATGGCACAGGCACACTTTCTACACTAAATCTTAAAAAGCCATCAGTTTTTCTTCCTTCGTATTGGAAGACCATGAAGAGACTCACTGATACCACTTTATTGCACTCAAATGAGATCATCTTCGTTACCCAAACGTGTACGATAGAGAAATCACTAACAGAAAAGGATATATACTTGACAGACTTTCTGCGCATAGAAGAAGCCTCACTAGTCTCATTACAAAAATCATCTGTACGTGTCTAAAACATATACAGCAAGGTCAGCTATTGAGGAAAGATTGAAGGCGTTTGAAAAATGGATACCACAGCGTATGCCAATATATAGTGGAGCGTCTTGGCATAGGGACTAGGAAACAGAATTCAAAACTCTGTTCTAACATATTGAAAAAAAACATTTTAAAAGTAAAAAATACTTCTTTTACTGCAACAATCAATCTGTGGAATGAAACGCGTATGTTGTATCCAAAACAAGTCTAGTAATGCTTAATTAATGATTGAATTATCCAGCGTTATAATGAAAGTATCGACCGCAGTTTGAATTATGAACTATTAAGACGACTAAATTCTCACTTAACTAAAAAACTAACTAAAATTTATCGTAATGAAAAATCGTATGAAAAAGAAATACAGCAGTCCTCTATATCACGATAGACTGTTTACGCGATTATAGAAAAAGGCATTGTAGGAGTGTTCTCGTATACAGAAATAAAACGTAGAAAATTCCCGCGTCATAAGAGGGAATACCCTTGCTATACGAAGAAACCGAACTCGCATACGTAAGGTTACCATGTTATAAGGGGGATTACCGTATATAATCCTTAAATCAATTATGAAAAATAGAATTAAAGTGACGACGGCAAAGAAAGAAGATTATTAACCACATAAAAAGTCTTATGATTCTGGTCTATTTTTTACAACATATTTTTCGTTTTGTACCACTGTACCGAACGAATAATTCAATCAACAATTAAGATAAATAACAATTAAAATGTACTTCTTTTCTTATATTATTTAAAATTATTAATAATTACTCGTATCTGAACTTACCTTCACTTTATGAAAACCATATGCTCCATTAGCCTTAATTTATTTGCTTTAAAAAGTAACGAAAATAAAATTTTTAATTGATTGTGTGTGTGACCTTTTTCTCTTTGAAGTTCTTTGCAAGAGAGCATCTATCATTTAATGTTTGGTTTTTCAATTTAAATACGTTACGTTAATATTTAATTCTGTTTTTTTTTTTTTAATAGAAATTTTATAATGGAAATCAGAGTACTTACCTCAAAATTACCACCCAATTCAGGGCCGGCCTGTGCCAAATATAATGTTGATGGCGATACAAATACCAATTCCATGGGATCTCGAATTAAGGGTGTTGTTTCAGTCTCTTCACAGTTGTAATAGTAAACAACTTTGTCGCTTAATACTTTGAAGGCTAATGTTACCCACTTCTTGGGCTCATACGGCAATTGATAGCTCACCAACCGCTTACTCACTTTACTAGTGCTGGCATCGGTGTAGATTAGAGAAACATTCCAGCAGTCTTTGATCACCGGTGAAAAATGCAAACCGAATTGTACGACGGTTTCCAATGAATCAACCACACTGAACAAGTAACCACCTTTGGCGGAGATGGGTTGTAAAGTGGTTTGTAAAGCAAAATCATTAAGTTTCTCTGGGAGTATCATACGAAATGGTGACTTGATGTTGGCCATTTGTAATATTTTATAGGCTGGAAAACCATCTTCAGCAAAATCAAACTCAATGCCTTGTAAGTTTTCATTTATCATGTCCAACATATTGTATTCGGCAAGAGCATCTAATGGTAGGCAGAAAAAAAGAACAGAAAAAAATAAAAAAAATGGAACAAGTTAAGAGGAGATTAGGCTTGCTGAGTGTATTTAACAATACTCGTATATCGTACAATAGGCAGATGAACAAAGCGTAGCAGACTTATTATCTCTACTTCAGAACAATTATTATTAAAGTCCATACAAATGTGCGAGATATCTCAGCAGAAAACAATTCGAAGTGTTGTGTTTCAACCACCTAAGCTATCTCAAACAACATCTTGTAGCATCATGGGACACTGTTCTGAATATTTATGATGCCAGATATGAGAAATGGTTTACAACTGAAAGCCATATCGCGAGATCAATGTACTTAAGAAAGTTCTCCGAGGTCAATATAAAATATCTTGTAGAAATCATGCAAGTACGGTATCACCAACGATACCATAGTGGTTTTTAAGGACTGGACATTCGCAAAAGAAGGCATCAAGTGCTTGATTTTATGGCACATCTTTACAGTGATCACTAGACTGTAATTCAATGCTTTAGGCATGGCCTCCAGGTTCGTAAATACTCTTAATGAAGTAAAGCTTCTACTGCTATACTCGGTTCAGGAAACCCTCTAGGTACTCTAATATCTAAAAGCCTTATAACTGGAACTTTCCAAAAAATATTGTGGAAATCCCAAAACAGACCGACCTTATATTTCAGTTCACTTTCACAAAACTCCCTAAAGGGGCTCACATACTTGTCAGTACAAAAAACAAAACTGACTCTCCTGTACTCTCTTACTTACTGAGAGTTCATCATGTTCAACCTATGGACTGATAATGCAAAAATAGAAGTGATCAAGCACTTTGATCTTTAATACTAGTGAGCATGATACCTGTAATCTTTGGCATCCGACTGACATATACTCAAGCTATTCGATATATGGAAGCAGAAATAAAGAGGTTGACATCGACTTAAAAAATTGGAGTCTACAGTCACAATAGGCCTGGAGCCATCTATGTACAATAACATAACATTATTGGTCATTACAATCTTCAGTCAGGATTACGACCTAGTTTCTAACACCCCTTATGTTGTTTGTGTTAATACATGAGTGGCGGGATCTACAGTATAAAGTCAACTCCGAACGACAGTTTTTTGAGAAACTTTTCAATGCCAATTTTGTTTACTTTCAGAGTTTTTGCCAAAAATTTGGTGAGAGGAAGTCGCCGAAGAAATATTTTTTTTATTTCGTTTAGTTGGAATTGTCTCAGCTGGGGTTTGAACCGCGGCTTTACGTATAATAAGCCAACACATTACCTACCAGACTACGGTGACTTATTAGCCATATATGTCGACTAGGATATTCTCGGACTCCATGCTAAATTCAAAGCGAATTTTCCCACAGATTTATTACAACTAATTAGTATCGAAAGTAGTTCATCCGGTCCAGCATTTCATATATCATAGCCTCACTGCATATCATATCGCTATTGCCAGACTACGACATCTGATGCAGGAGCGTATTAAGAGTCTCGCAGAGTAACTGCGCAATAGCTTCATAGCGTTACATGTCGCTATTGCCATACTAAGACATCCGTTGTAAGAGCATAGTAATAGCATCGAAGTAATATATCTCTACGTTCTAACCTTATCGGCTCTCTCTACCAACGGCCATCATATCAATGCATCCTACGTCAGTATTGTTCGTATTATGGTTCTATACATCCAGAGTAAAGATTTTGGTCTTTAGACCCAGCAATAACCGAACATTTCTCGTAAATGCGCTAAGCCGCAGTGGTTTCCCGTGCTCGATATTTTATGTTGCCGTTCAGGTCAGTTTCGGTTCCAGAATCATGTTTAATATTTCCCATGTCCACTTATGCCTGGAATTATAAAATTCCTAGTAAACAGTATCAACTGGATTTTGTCTGAAATAGTGACCAGTTTACAGTCTATGGGCCATGTAATCACAATGTTCAGGCAGTACTAGTCCACTAACCAAGTCTGGACGAAAACATAACGGTGCTGGACAATTCGACAATTCGAATTCCATTTGAACCAGAAGTCAGACTAACTCCTTTGATGTCTTTTAGTTGCTTAGATAGTGGCAGTTTATGGCAGTTCGATATAGAAAGCCGGAAGTATAGTTCATTATTCATGATGTAGAAGATGTTTTACACCCTCTTCTTCATCCACATCTATGCTGCTTGGACAGTAGCCATAAAACCCTACATTCAAGCGCGTAGTTGTTTCCCAGTGGAACAATGTAAAGTTATTGCAGGTACAAGTATGCATCCTTATCGGAGAAGTCTTGAAGATTAGACATTGAACATCCCAACAAGTAAGACAATATCGCTCGTATGCATCCTTATCGGGAACACTTAAAGATTAGACATTGAATATCCCAACAACAAGTTCTTCAAAAGGAAACCCACGTATCCATGTTCATTCATTGGTTCTTTTGGTAATTTTTGTCTAACATTTAAGCTGCCCAAAATAGCAAACAATAAAGTGACTGGAAGGCAAAGCTACGATTGCCTACGAGTATATATGCCTTTAATAACTAAAAAGGATTTCTTAAGACTCCTACAGTGTAGGGCAATATGCAGTTGCTACCATTAAAAAATTCCTACTTCTTTTGGTTTAAATACGCACTTAATCAACCTTGAAAGTGGGTCATGTTCGCCAACTTCACCTACAAAACAATGCATTCCACAGCGAATTGTGAAAGTATTTTTCAAGCCCATAAATCTAAATGCAGTTGGAAATTTTTTTGCATAAAATATGAAGAAAAAATATGCAAAATTTAGGGCAAAAATTCAATTTCTATTGAATCCTTGCTTTATTGTCTGTCGCTTTATTTATTTGGTTACACACAAGCACCACACAATTGCATTTAATAAAGCTAGACAATGGCTAAAATTCTCGTTTATTTTTCTAATTCCAATGAAATATAATTTATTATTTGTATTTTATTTATTATTTACTGAAAAAATTTATTAAAATTTTATTGTTTTTACTCGAAAAGTAACGAACGAATTTTATTACTTTTGATTAAAAATAACATGCCTGTGCTTTAATATAAAAAGCCTAAAAGTATGCCATGATTTTTGTTTATTTCATTCACCCACACTTACTCACCTTTTATGCCTTGACCTGTTAACTCAATCTGTGTTAATTGTGAGCGGCCAATGGCCGAAATTAAAATCAACGTCAGCAGCATTTTTCTCCATGAACTGCAAATAAAAAAAAAAATAAAAGAAGAATTAAAAACAATAAACAATTAATAAATATTTAAACCGTTTGTGCGTTAATAATACGTTAATACATTTCAATTTAATCGAATTGAAGGAAAAAAGAAAAATCTGAGTTTAAATCGTTGTCACTAAATTACCCATAGACAGACACCTTAAAAGCAATTTAAATACGATTTCCATGGCAAAAAAAAGAAGAAGAACTTATTTGCCATAAATTTGTTTTGATGACAGCCAAAATATACGAAACGAACTTAATATCCGGCAAAGAAGTTTTTTCTCTCTCTTTTTTTTTCTCAAAAAACAGACACCTATTAAGAACTACAACAATAACAGCAAAACTGGTGCAAGGAAGTCAAAGAAATATAAAGAAATACAAAAAAACACCAACGAAATTGACATTATCCTTGGTACAGAGGTACTTGAAAGGGAAGGTTACCAAAGTTTAAGGCATAGCTTGACACATTGTCATGCCACCGAATTTGTCGTAGCCTGGTAAACAGGGTGTTAGCTTATTAGATGCGAGCCCATGATTCAGATTCGGTGACTTCCTCTCAGCAGTTTTTTTTTTTTTTTTTTTTTTTTTTTTTTTGACAAAAGCTCTGGAATACCTTGTCTGTAAAAGTTTCTGAAAAATCTGTGTAGTCATCACCACGCACAACGTAGGTGATGTGAGAATACTAGATTGTAATCTTGACTACAGAGGTACTTGAAAGGGAAGGCTTTAGCCTTCTAATGACTCATTAAGTAAGTATTCCACTCCGTATGATATGTTTATGTACCGATTCTGATTCTGAAAATTCTCTTTCGCGTATAATTCCACAAGGGATATCAGGGCTGTCACAAGAAAACGCCAAATTCATCAATACTTATCGTTTTCGTTTATTGGAGTGGTTTCTCTATTTTGAATAATTTAATCATCTCATCTCATCTAACGATTTTCTTTGCCATTGGCTCTTCGTTCATACGCCTGTTGAGAGAATACACATGAAAAATTCGTTAAGCAATCTCGTGGATTTCCTTAAATGAATGTGAACGGAGAACTGCTATGTGGAATCTGTGGTACTTGCACGTTCTAATTGATCGCAGGGTAGCACTGAATTCTAAAAAAAAAGATATCTGCACCACGTCGTATAGGTTCGGCGTTGTTTGGAGGACCACAATAAATTACAGTTTTTGTTAAGACGTCTTCAAACGTGTGTTCTAAAAGAAATACAAGCTCGTAACAAAGTTGAACAAATTATTGTTTTCTGATGCTAAAAATCAAGTCACCTCAGGGTCCATAGCAGCATAATGACGTGTCAGGTTTTTTTTAGTAGAATTACTTTGAAGACAATTATGACTATGAATCGAAACAACTACGATCAAAACATTTTTTATCTTCTGCTCTATTAAACTACGGAAATGTACGGATTTAAAGCATTTCAACTACTACCTGACGCTTGGGCTTGGTTATCTTTATAGAATTTGGAATTTTGGGAGTTTTCTTATTCGACTCTTTATAATCTCGTAGGTATCCTTGTTCTTAAGGACATCAAGAGAAACCATAAAATAAAAAAACATAAACCGCTTAACTACAGGATATATTCAATTTACAGAATATGGCCAACAAAAACTGAACGCATTGTATTGAAATTAAAATTATAAAGGGAAACTGTATAAAAAAAAAGAGAACCAAGGTGTCATGTAAGTGTATGGCATAATTGAGAGCAATGCAGTGATATTAAGATAACTTATTATAAGTGCTTCCCAGTCGTATATAGCTGATATACTATGAGATAGTAATCTGCTGTGACACTACGTTCTCATAGAACCACTCTCAGCTTTTGTTTGATGATATTACTTTTATTGGAACGAATGATAATTGTTGTAAAGCTTCTCTGTTCTTTCAGGAACAATATAGAAGCTTTCCTCATCTGGAGAATAAAATCAAAAGAACAGTAATGCACTTGATAGGGTGTCAATAGGGAAAATTCATGATCTATTGTGACATGGAAATTTTATTTTGAAGCAAAATTATCATAAATTAAACTAAAGCTTTTTGATAAATATTGACGAAATCTTACTTACTTAAACAAATTGAACATTACAACTTTATAGTAAAGATTTCGACCTAGCCTCTCACACCACCCATTTAGTGTGTGCTAATGTAATCAATGAGTAGCGGAACCTATAATTTAAAGTCACCTCCGAAGGATATTTTCTTATGGGACAAACTTTCCATGGCAATTTTTTTTTACTTTGAGAAGTTTTGCTAGAAGTCTGCTGAGAGGAAATTCACAAGCTCTCATCTAATAAGCCAGCACACTAGCTACTAGACTACGTCGACTTCAATCGGTAGAAACAGTTCTGTGAAATTATACTGAAAACTTCTTCTGCGCATTTTCATAAAATATAAAGTTCATGTCAATCATTTCTAAAAGACATGATGATCAATTTACATTAAAATTCATTGCTTTGCAATCAAATACTTCGATGCTTGTCCTCATCAAGGTGGCCACAGCCTGTATGACGCTTAAATATACACACACTCCACATGTCCTTTCCTTTATCAATAGCTATACATGCATAAGTATATAAAAAAGAATTATTATGGTATATATGAGTGTATGTGTGTATGAGCAAAATAAGATTACAAGGTCTACGAACATACCGCAAAATTCTTTGTAATACAAAAACCACAATTATTGGCAACACTATGGATATATGCAAAGATAGAAAAAAATCTCACATACACGGGAACGTATATTGGAATACCAACAATTAAATTAATTTGCAAACAAACACAAAAGAAAACCTGTTGGTGTATGAGTGTCACTACCCAAATGGTCAAATTTCATGGAATCTCCACATACAATTGCTAGAGCCAAGGGCCAAGTGGGCTATTGTGGTGCTTGTATGTTTTAAGTGGCCATACGAGCATGTCTCAAATTGTGACCGAAAACATATAAAACAAGTGTCAAACCGTAATAAACAACAAGTGATACAAACAAAAAGCAAAAAGCAAAAAAAGCTATTAAAACTTAAAAACTTTCACCCCCAAAATATTATTGTCTTCTTAATATTGATGGGCCGGTTTAACCACCACACACTAAATATCCCAGAAAGAAAGAAAGAAAGGCAGAAAACAAAACAGGAATAAAAGATTAAAAGGCAAAAACTCATAAACCATAATGAAATTCAAGAAACAAAACAAAACAAAACAAAAAAAACGACAATACAACCCAGAGCAACGAAACAACAAGTTAAAGTACGTATGTATGTACATACGTACAACGATAATTAAATGGCTTGTAATGTTATATGCTTATGTCCCCCTATTGCATATAAAACATACAAAACTAGACATGATAACACGCTTATATATACGCTGGATACATGGATACCGGGTAGCTAGTAACAGTTGGTATACAAATTATGGATTTTGATTATAAAAACGTTAAAATGGCCATTTGCACATGAAAAAGTACAAGAAAATGAAATGGAAATGCAAAAAAAAAAAACCCTCCTCATAATAAAATTCAGACAATATTACACCCTCATAAGTTATAACTGCCTCCCCCCTCTCCCCTTCTTTATAAGTATGTATATGATACAAGCAAGCATATCTCATGCACATGTAGCCTGCTGCCTGCTACTCGCATATTAAAACTAAAAGCATTACGAAGTAAATCCTACTAAAACTAACCACAATACACTTGTGCAGCAGGTCTGTGATTAAAACGCAAGCGAATAAGCGGAAAAAAAATTAGAAAAAAAAATTTGCAAAAATAATAACCCAACAAAACATACAGTTAGACATGCTTTACAACAATAAATAATTTAGTCGGGTTCCCCAGAGAAGCCACAAAATAAAAATTGTTTGCGGTTTTTTTTTGGTTATGTTGGAGAAGGTGCTCTTACACAATAACCTACAATATGTAGGCTGGCAAATGGAACAACAACAAAAAGAAATTCTTGTAAGGATAAGACTGGTAACTTCGTGACTAGTACGCTGAGAATGCTGAAGACCTCTAGCAAGGCAGTTTTCAGTTTCCAAAGTCAATGAAGGTTTGAAGGTAAGAAAACCATCAGCTTGACAGATATTTAGAGACGAATAATTGCAACAAACTCGTTGATCCAGAGTATACAGGCAATGCGATTCTCATCACAATCTTCCGCCCAAACGTGCCCTACTAGCTGACTAAACTAACGGAAAGATCAGAGCCTTTACGCTTGAGTTTTTTGAATAAACATTAAAGTCTATTCACTTCTAAATCCGCAAATCGTGTTGAAAATTTGTTTAGCTTTTCTAGGATAATAATCTGAATAGGTCTGATCAACCTTTTCCACTCCTTCTCCTTTTCTAATTTCTCTATCTCCTTTACTATCCTCTCTCGCTTTCCTTTAGGACGTATAACAATGGTTCATTTGGACCTCTGGGTATTGTTCTTGTACTAACACATCCTCAAACCTAACCTAATCTAACTCGGATCAATAATTAGGTTTGGCCGTAAGGACTTACAAGGGCTCTAACGTACCTCATTTCCCTCTGATATAAGTCAAGCCACTCGGTGACTGTTTTAATGGAAACTTGCTTTAACCTGTAAATAAAGATTAATGAGACCTATGCATGGTAGTTAGACTGGTTACACATCATCGCCTTATCAGTGATAAAGTTGGGTGGTCTGTCATATCACAACTCTTCCATTAGGATTACGATCTAACTTCTCAAGCCACATATGTTGTGTGCGTTAATTTTTATACTTGAGTGGTTCGACTTACAGTTTAAAGTCGACTCCAAACGACAGATTTTTGAGAAACTTTTCATGGCAAACCTTTTTATTTACTCTCTGGCTGGGGAGAGGAAGCCGCCGAAGAAATATTTTTTTCTATTTCGTTTTATTGGAGATCTCTGAAATAGGGTTTGAAGCGCACTACCTACGACTTATATGGATATGGGGGACACTATCATTCACTTCTTTCGGCCAATGATGTCTGTGAACAGAGAAAGACCTATTGATTTATACTCTCTAGAGAGTTTAGCTAACCAGGTGTCTGAGAACGTAATAAAACAATGTGGCTTCATCGAATTCGCCGTAGTCGCCGCAGTCTAAGTAGTAATCGCCATAATCTAGTAGTTAGTATTCGCCGTAGCCTCAGTAATAGTCGCCGTAGTCTAGTAGGTAGTAATCACTATAGCTTAGGTAGTAGTCACCATAGTCTAGTAGGTAGTATTCGCTGTAGTCTATTAGGTAGTAGTCGCCGCAGTCTAACTAGTAGTCGCCGTAGTCTAGTAGTCGCTATAGTCTAGTAGATAGCATTCGCCGTATTCTAGTAGGTAGCTGTTGGCTTATTAGACATTTCAACCATACGAAAATATATTTCCTCGTCCACTCCTCTCTGCAGATTTCTGACAAAAGCTCTGTGAATAAAATAAAATTGTCATGAAAAGTTTCTCAAAAAATCTGTCATTCGGAATCGATTTTAAACTGTAGGTCCCTTCACACATGTATGAAATTATAAAATTAACACACACAACATAAGTGATGCGAGAAACCAGATTGTAATCCTGACTAAAGGGCTGTAATGACCAATTATTATTTTTTTTAAAAGTTTTCGGAAGTCAAAAACCCGCTTGTAATAGTAACAGTGGATAACTCTTTTTCTACATCTAATGTTAGCTATATAGGAACGGCTATTAGGCACATACAGCCCATTGTGATTAGATTTAACATTAACTTTGTAAAATAATTTGTTCATTTGCTAGGCTCAGCTATGAATCAAACAATTTATTTGAATTGGATTTTAAAAACTCTGACCCTAATGCTTCAAATTCTAAATTTGAGACTCACTTCAGTTATGAGCCCTTATAACTCTTCTCATCTTTCTTTTCCGTTATTATTTTAAATGCTTCTTCATTACCTTTTTGAAAAAAACTAAATACCGTAATAAATAGTTTCTCTTTATTGTCTACACAATATTTTTCTAGATTTTTTTTCTTTTATTTTTCAACTTCCTGCTCGTATCACTTGCCATTTCAATTAAAATTCCTTATGGGAGTATCTCAGAAGTTCCTTTTTTATAGCCTTGTGTGTTCACTTCTGTACACATTTAACCTTTTTTATTGCTTTAAAATCTATTACAATAACAACAACAACAAAAATGAAACCATTAGTTTTAATATTTCAATTATTTTTTTGCGAGTGAGTGTGTGTGTGTGTTTTGCAACCATAAAAATATAATTTTATAGCCAAGTTATTGGTTTGTTTTTTCCTCCCTCTCTCCTTCATATTTTTTTTTCGTTTTGCAATTTGTTTATTGCCGGTATTTTGTTGTTGTTTTTTTTTCTGTTCATTTTGAATGTGTGATTGCATTATAATTTTTGGCTTATAAGGTGCTTAAATACTTTTTTTATGACACCCGAGTTTATTTTATAGCTGGTTACACAACCAGTAGCAAATTTTATTTATTGCCTCCGTAAGCCTGCCACAAGATATTTAGTTAAGGGAAAGGGTAACAAATTTCACTAAATTTTAGTGAGATTTCATCATCATCAAACTTAAATTTGATTAAATTGTTTAAAACAAATACAAGTTATTGATAAAAATATTATAAATTTGAAGGCCAATGAAAGAGAAATCAAAAAATCATACAAAATCGGTTACAAATTGAAATTGTGGAGAAAATAGATCTAGTGGATTGGATAGCCCTAGTATCAAAGATTCCCAAACATGTTTCGTTACGGTTGGGCGTAACTTTGGACCGGAGATATAGGCGACGACAATTGAGCAAAATAATTCTCCATATAAACCAGGCAAAATTGTCGCATTGTATGTCGTTTTCTTTTTGTTGATTACATGCTTCTTTGTCGATGAATTACACTTTTTTACCTCTATGGCTTAAATTTTTTTTTAACAATAATTTGCATTTTTTTGAATCACTCGCATTATGTGGTCGATAACTGACATATTTGTACATGAGTTGCATTTTTTGTTTCGATGACCTGCATTTTTTTGGTCGATAACTTGCATTTTTTTGTTAACGACTTGCATTATTTGGTCGATGACTTTCATTTTTGTGAATGAGTTGCATTTTTTGTTTCAATGACTTGCATTTTTTTTGTTGATAACTTGCATTTTTTAATGACATGCATTATTTGGTCGATGACTTGCATTTTTGTGAATGAGTTGAATTTTTGTTTCAATGACTTGCATTTTTTTGGTCGATAACTTGCATTTTTTAATGACATGCATTATTTGGTCGATGACTTGCATGTTTATAGTGTATGACTTGCATTTTTTTATTTTATTTATTTATTTATTTATTTATTTTTTTTTTTTTGATAATTGAATACGATTTACTGAGGATGAGTTGAATTTTTTCATCGATGACTCGCATTTTTTGTTTATGACCTGCATTTTGTTTTTTGTCAATGACTTACATTTTTTTCCGCATTTACGATGACTTGCATTTTATGAATGACTTGCGTTAGCTAGTTTTCTCGATGGCTTGAATTTTTGTGAATGGCTTGAATTTTTTATGACGTACTTTTTGGTCAATGATTTACATTTTGTAGTCGATGACTTGCAGTAGTAACGATATTAGCTTCAGCGTTTATATTACCTTCGTCCGCGATATCTCCGGTCCTATGTAATACCTGAGCATAGAGAAATCAGTTATGGAATCCTTGATACAATAACTATCCATTAATGCACTCATTAATGACTCTCAGGACGGCTCAGGAAAGCTGAGTCATATCAAACAACAATTTTCCAGGACAAAAGCCTTTGCGGAGATCCTCTTTAAAGTGTAGGGAAATTGAATACGATTATTAAAAAATTGTTATGCGACTGATTATTTGATTAACTGAACCTGTACGCTAGGTAAAGAATGTAAAAAAATTAACAGACCAGAACGGTTCTATAGAATGGCTTTAGGCATTGGGAAGGCTATTCTTAACGAAAGAGAGGATAGCGAGACATTAAGACAATCTATCCTTTGGCTAGAGAACTCTCAAAAGAAGTGATTTGATTCCTGCGAAGTAGACGTAGCCTAGTAGGTAGAATGGTGCGCTACTTTTGAAATATTTTATGAAATTCCAATCGAACATATTCTACGAACATGAGTAGTAAAATTGAATTACAGCCTTGAAATCACTAATTTTTTTAAGTTTTACTTTAAACGAATTAAACATTTTGTAAAAAGATTTTGAAATTTCGTTCGGCTATCAATAACAGCAACAACAAAAAATTCATAAATTCTTGAGATCTATTTGTTTACATTTAAGCGGTTCCACGTTAATAAGCAATTGGAATTTTTTTTTTCATTTCAAAACAAATTGTAACGCTTGATCAATCGATAACAAAGCAATCCATGACATTTTTTTCCCATAACACAAGACAGACTCTAAAGGGCCGCCTTACAATCAAAGATATTTAATTTTATAATAAAATTAATACAGACAGGAGGGCTTCATAACTTTTATGATATGGGTTTGGATAAGAAATTAAAATGAAAAATGGAAGGGTGTTGGCTTGATGTTATGCTTTTTGTTTTTCTTTGTGCAATAATACTCAGAGAATTTCAGTATGATGATGATGTTGATGTTGATATTAAATTAATAAATTATATTAATTATACTTTAATTTTAATTGTTATTTCCTTAGCTATCGTGTGAAGATTTCAGTCGCCCTAATACCACTACAAAAACTCACAGTTGTTCACAAATGTTTATTGACGCTACTGAATTGACAATGATTTCGTAATAAAGATTTTATGACTGAGCTTTAGAATTTTATGGTTATTTTAGATTCCGATTGTTTTTTGCAGTTAAAATTATAAAATTAATGTAAAATCAATACAACAACAAGAAAAAACACAAAAAAACAAAAACAAAATTTTGTATATTAAAACTGACTTTTAGCGTTCGTTTGAATGTGTCTACAAGCCTTTTGTCAACGTTTAAAGCTGTCATAAATTTAAAAAATAATAAAAAATAAATTGAAAAATTAACAAAACTTATTTACATTTTAAAGAATTTATTTAAAAACACAATCAAGTTATGATCGGTAAAGACAGAAGTGTTTTTCTGGCCGTGGTTCTTTCTTTTCTAGCCGTAAGATCGATCAAAGCCTTATAAATCAAATTATCAGGAACAAAAACCGGCATAGTC
>QOCX01000054.1:288392-339993 GCA_005959815.1 Sarcophaga bullata
ATTTTTTCTGACAGAAAGTCTGTCAAATTAGTAACAAGATTGATAGCATGTTTGAACAAAACTTTTGGTAAAACTTAAAAAAAACTTAAAACTTGAATTACGCAAAATGTTTTCAATTTTTTTTTAAAGCAGACAAACTTCGACTATATTAAACCCTTCTTAGATTTTTGACAGTTCTCAGCAGTCTTTTGGCAAAAACTCTGCGAAAATATAAATTAAAGTAGAGTTTAAACTGTAGCTTTCGCCACTGATGTAGAAAATAACACACACAATATGGGTGGTATGAGAAGTTAGGTTGTAACCTAAATAATCGCATCAAACATGGGGAGTGTTGTAGTTGTTAGAGTACTTGACTAGCTGCAATGGCTTCGATCCTTCTCCAATCTAATCTCTCCCGAAACCTTTAACCATAGCTTAAATAAACACATCAACAGCAAGGAAAATTCAGTGTTTCTACACCAAATAAGTTTTTACAGACGCCGCGTAGACAGAGTGCAACATGTTAGAAGTAAGCAAATGCAGACAAAACACCAACACGAACAAAACTTGTGGAATGTTCGGATCGAACGGCTTTGGATTCGACATTAATTACCATAGAAAGCTACTAAAGAAGAAGTCCATCAGCAATTTAATTGCCACGATCCTTGAACCTTGGGAGAACATATTTACTTGCCACACTGAAATTTTAATTACAATGGAAGCCCTCTCGATTAGCCTGCATAACAATGAAAGGGAATGCTCTCAATGTGACCTGAATAGAGAAATATATGGTATCTCTGATACCCCCTACAGCCTTGTCTGTCCCCTCTGTGAATTCGAATGAATGTTATTTCAGCGATGAAGCACAATTCTCACTTAGTGGCTATGTCAACAAACAGAATTGTTGCAAAGGGGGCTTAAATGACCCAAAACTGCATCTGAAAAAGCTAACTCTTTAGAGGGCTTTTTTCGAATGATTGGGCTGTATTTTTTCCCTGAAAGGAACTGAAATAATTGTTAGTGTAAACTCAAACGGCATGGTCGAATTACATTCGACTGTTAATTAATTCTGATTATCTGGTTTCAGTAAATCGATGTCACGAGCAACAAAATCGGTTTACTTTTCAGCGACGTCAATTGTTTATCAAGCTCATATCATCAATCAACAATATGTCGTATGGGGACTAGGGGAATACATTAAGCACGGTATCTAAGCGCATAATGCCCTAACGTTGGAGCATTTGGAGAAACCAACATTGTGTTGAGATAATACCCGAAATGTGAGAAGAAAAGGATCGAAATCAAATTTCAAGAGTATGGACTGCTACGATCAATCGAGAACGAGATTTTCATACAAAATAACAAGATTCAAGCATTTTAATGAAAAGAACTTTCATCGAAATCATAACATAATGCATGTTTTATTTAATTTTTCTACATAGGAATTCAATGTCCAAAATAAGCGATTTTATCAGTTCGATTACAATGTTCATTCGATGCCATTGATATGTCCAAAACCGGAGCTATGGTATTAAATATAATTTCAATTTCTGTATTGTTGTTGTGGATAGTATTCAACGATCATAGTTTCCATGTTGTTTACAGGATCCTCGTTGTTATTAATAACTCTTGTTATACGCACGTTCGCAGTTGCCGTAGGTCAGACATCCCCAACAAAACGAAATATGAAAAAATATTTTCATCGGCGACTAGCCAGATTTCTAGATAAAACTCTGGAGAGATAAAATGGCCACTAAAAGCTTCTCAAAAATCTGTCGTTCGAAGTTGTAGATCGTGCTTTCCATGGATAAAATTAATATCTCAATAGAAGTGATATGAGAAGCTAGTTCGGTTATACTGACTGAAGGGCTTTAGTGACCAATTATGTACGTATATATACAGACGCTTGTCGTTCGCTCTGAGATCTGAAATAATTCCATAAAATTCTATCGCGCCTGCTTTTTCTTTTGCATTTTCTGACGTTTACCATAATTCTGCAAGCTATTGTGTCATCCAACTTTGCTTGATGCTACGTTCCTTTGTTAAGACTCCAAGTCTTACTGCATCATTGTTGTGATTTGTTATTAAAATATCCAGTTTTTCTAATTCAGTCGATGAGTAAGAAAAAATCTGTTATACGGATCCTGTAATAGTCAAAAATATTGTGAATCCTCTGGCATTTAGGTGTTTAAAGAGAAAGAAATAGAACCCGATCATTGTGAATGTGATGCCATGAACATAATCAACGCAACGCAGCAAAGCCCGGTAATATACTCTCAAAATGAAATACATGTTTAAACAGTGAGCGCCAAAAGAGATTGTACACTAAGAATAAAATTCTAACAATTACCAAACTCAACTTTTACCACTTAAGGAGAGTGCCTGAAAAAAGATTGACAATATTTCGAAAAAAAAATAAAAATTTTTGTTTTGTTTCAATTTTAAAAACGGGCAACGAAACAATTTTAGAATTAAAATAACGGTAATTTTTTAACGTACATTTTTTAATGTACAATTCCTTTTGACGCACACTGTATATAGAAATGATTATTTTAAAGGCAATGCAACAACAAGCACGGTGTTGTTGCAAAATTGCTGCATTTACTGTGTTGCGTTTATTGTGTTTATAGAATAATGAAGTACTGTTCACAGAAAAAGAAATTCACAAGGCAATAACGCTAAAACACCCTCTGAGGGTGTAATGGTGAATAATAGCAAAGCAGTTTGAAAGCTGAAATCTTGGCAATATTATCGTGTAGTTTTAAAAATTAAGTGACTGCAATCGATAAGAATTTGAGAGACTCATATCTAAAGAAGAAGAATAATTATGAAGTGCACTATCTTTGGGATAACGGCAGAATAAGTTTAGTTTACTATCCATCACCAATTCTATTGGCTCTCTCTCTCTCTCTCTCTCTCTCTCTATTCCCCTGCCATTAAACAATGCTAAGCTGAAGGGCATGACATACGTATTTCCGCAGTTATTGGTGTAGGCTTTAAACTGTATTTTGAATTTCAATTTCTGAATTTCACAATTTACTTTAAAAGCCAAGCTGCTACCTTTTCTTAGTCATTAGTAATGACAGGCACTCCCTTAGAAAATTATTTTTAACAGAGAAAGAAAAACAAACTCTTTTTCATGATTTTCCATTGAGTGGCCTTAACTTACAAAAAACCAAACAAAAACAAACGAACGAAGTATTTGGCTAATAATTGAATATTTTGCTGGTAGTAATAAATACATTAAACGTATGCAAATTAATACAACTTATACTGTTTGTTTGTTTGTTTGTTTTATTAAAATTCATTTTCTGTTTTTTTTCTGTTGGTGTTGTTGGTGTTTATTAATGAATTTCACGTACAAACAATTATTTGCAAGACACAAACCAATGTAATTGTAAATCTTTAAAATTGTTTTGTCTTGTCTTTATGTTCTCTGTTTCTTTTCTTTTTTGTTTTCAAATTCTATTTGTATTTCGTGGCATTGTTCTTATGAAATTGTATCTTTTGGAATTTTAACAGCTGTGGGCTGGCTGTGGCTATGAGTGCTAAAAAGAAAAAAACTTTAAAAAGAGACATGAGTAGCCGTCCCCACAACCAACCAACTCAACTCAACTGAACTCTATTTAGTAGCCGTGTGTGTATGTGTTGTCCGGCCTTGTGTTGTTTGTCATTCTTAATTTTGCTGGTTTTCCATTATCATTCGTTCAAATGACGAAATTGTACGTATGTTTTCACACTTTGCCGTTATTGTTCATTAATGTTACTGTACTGTTATTATGGTTGAATATTAGTGTACCGTTCTTGGCACTAATTGTAGATTCTTGTACATTAACATCGCATATACACTCGCATTGTACATTATTGTTTCTGTTTGACGTTTTCTATGTCACTTGAACATCCTCAAAAACAATTGGCCTCCAATTACTTGAAAGTAGTATTCGATATGCGTATGCTTTCAATATGTTTGTTTTCGTCTTTTTGGTTTTGGTGCTTTTGTCTTCTGTCTTACGACAGATGAATGGAAAACATGTTGACAGTCGCCTGCCTGATGTTTGCATATTTTGGAAATTTGTCACCATAGTGGTGTTGGTTGTTATTTTTGTTTTTGTTTTTGCTGTTTTTATGAAACTAATTGACTTGTCAAATTAATTTTGAAATAATTATTGGCTTCAAATTAACCCACAGACAAAAACATGACCACAATGTAATGGCAGAGGAGATATAAACACACATTTTGGTCACTCAACAAGCATTACAAAACCGAAAGCATGTTTATTACGATTGATGTTGTATGGCACAGTGTGGCGAAAGCAAACAAATTAGGGGAACTAATTTAATAAAGCAAACACAATGAATCATTTTCACTGTTAATTAGTGTGTTACCCAAATATCGAGCCTGTTTACATATCCAACATCCTTTAAATGATGAAAGACTGTGCGGTGATAAGCATCTTATTTTCTGTCAACGTTAATGCTAGACGCAAAGAAAGAAGCATAATGCACGGTGATTCAAGTGCAGCCCTTGCGCTTAGCAACTTTTTCCTCCCTGGTTTGTAAGAACTGCGTTCAGCTGTGGTGTCACAACGGGCTGCTATGCGTGCTCAAGTAAGCTTTTGGTATCAAAGCTACCACATTAACCTAACCTAACCTAACGGTGGTTCAAATAGTAATTGAAGTTCTTGTTTACAAATGCAAGTTATCCGTCCATGTTCGCATTCAAAAAGATGGGAAACAGTTCTAAGCACGATTTTTAAAATTTTAGAATATAAAAGTCCTCGATCACTCTTCAAATAAACCACCTGTAAACCCTCTGTCACCTCGGAAGGGATAATCTCAACATAAAACATTATGATATGTCATCATCAGACATTTCAGCGTGTTGAGAAACTCAATGAATAAAGTTCGTCATCCTCTTTTTATGAATTTTCAAAGTAGACGGCAGCTTTTATGACAACAACAGATCGTCGCATACTAATATGTAGCGTGCTGGCTTATTAGTCGCGAGTTTGTGGGTCAAATCCTAGCTTAGACGTATAGACCAACTAAGTATGAAACAAAAATTTTTTTCGGCGACTCCTAAGACGTGAAATAAAATTGCCAAGGAGAGTTTCCGCGATATTAATGTAAGTAAATAAGATAGATGTAAGTAAGTAAGACAGATGGCAACTCTATCAATCTGAAAACTGTTCCATTAGCGCACTTATTCTAAGACCTTTTACAGTGGACAAATCAACTGCTTCGCTACACTGGAACAAAGCAAAGAAATAATAAGAAGAGGAGATAAATACAACACTAGGTCCCGACATGGATGCATACAAATAATACACCCAGCATGGTGGGTGTACAAAGCTAAGGCGTAATTATGACTAAAAAGTTGTAATGACCAATGAAGTGAGTAAGAAACTAAGTAAGACAAGCAGCAACTCTGCCAATAAAAAAAAACTGCTCCAATAGCTCACTTATTCTAAGACGGCTATCGCCGTAGTTTAGTAGGTAGTGTATTGGCTTATTAGACGTGAGGCCACGGTTCAAACCCGAGATCAGGCAATCTCTAGCAAAACGAAATATGAAAAAATATTTCTTCGGCGGCTTACTCTCATCATATTTCTGGCCCAAACTCTGATAGAAAATAGAAAATTGTCATGAAAAGGTTCTCAAGAAAAAAAGAATTGTGAGAAATAAGGTGATAATTCAGACTAAGGGGTTGTAATCACAAACTATATATGTATGTAGGTATGTGGTCTTACGGCACGCTATACACATTGATATCGACTGCTCTGAAGCTGCAAGAGCTGACAGTTTCTAAGGCAAAGAAAAGGCTGCATTTAGTGTTTGAATAGAGCGACTTTGGCTTATTAGACGTGAGGCCTAGGTTCAAATCCCAGGTCAGCCATGTGAAACTTAACAAAATAAAAAAAATATTTCTTAGGCGACTTCCCCTCAGCAAATTTCTGGCAAAAACTCTGAGAGTAAATCAAATTGCCATGAAAAGTTTCACAAAAAAAATTTGTCCTTCTTAGTCGGCTTTAAACAGTAGGTACCGCCACCCATGAAAAATGCATATGCACAAACCATAAGTGGTATGAGAAACTAGGTTGTAATGACCAATTATGTATATGTATAGGGTGACTCTACCTTTTAGGGTTTTAAATTTCTGGCAAAAGTAATGGAATACTTTTGTACTACACTTTACTTACTTACTTACTTATACAAAACAATACAATTATAAAATCCAAACGTTATGTTTTTAATAATTTTAAGCCGCCAATAATTTTTCTTCAATGTCATGCAACACAAATACCATGTAAGCCAGTAATTTTATTTGAAGGCAAGTTACGCTTTGGTGGTACACAATACGATTAAGTGGTCTTAGTGTTAAAAATGAATTAAAATTAATCTGTTTAACAACTTACTACAACAACAAATCCTCTTAAAATGTTTTTAAAAACAAAATTTTGTATTTCAAATAAAAAAAAAATGAAATTAAAGAAATAAAAAAAAAAATAAAAAATTTAAATGTAAATTATCGTTATCGCATGTTAAAAAATAAGAGTGACAAAATATTTGGCATTTATTTCTTTACATATAGACAAACACTTGATTTGTCCACATCAATATGTCAATAGAAAGCCCCTTGAATTGACTGTCAATACAAGCAGTCACTATCAACTGATCAACTAACCAATTGAGTGAGTGTGTCAGTGACTAAAAGTAGACAATATTTGGTAATGTTTCAATATTTTGAAAGATTTGTAGGTTTTCTACAGCAAATAAACACAAACAAAAAAAGAAAATTAAAAAACAGCCATAAATTTTGATACAAATTGCAAATAAAATCGAACATAAAAATTTAAAAAAATCAAATTCAAAAATAATATAAAAAAAAAATAAGAAAGGGAGGGGAAGGGAAACGCGGACACAGGGCAAACAGGGGGGCATGGCAGCACAGGCGCAGCGGAGGGGAGTGGGAGGGGGGGAGGTGGAAGGAGGAAAGTGGGGGAGAGGGAACAGGAGGTGAGGAAACAGTCAAGGAGAAAAACAAAGGAGCGGAGCAAAAGAAGAGAAAGCGGGAGACGGGTCGGTTGTTTTTCTGTTCTGTTTTTTTTTGTGGTTGATATAACGCCCAACTAAAAGTTTTGGTTTTTCTTTAACGATCAACAAGTATTCAATTGAGCATTACATTGAAATTTTAAAACAAATAAAAAAATACAGTGCGCATTAAAAGAAACTGCACAAATTGAATAAAATTCTAACAATCATCAAACTCACCTTTTACAATTTAAGGGGAGTGCTCGAAAAAATTTGGCAATATTTTGAAATTTTTTGTATTTTTTTTCCAATTTAGAAAACTGGCAGTGAAACAATTTAAAAATAAAAATAACGGTATTTTATTAATGTATAATTATTTTAATGTACACTTTCTTTTGACGCTCAACTGTATGGTTGCAGAAGAAGCTCAGATATCAGCTTTTATTGTAAGTAACAAGGAAAACTTCCGCAGTAAAGGCATTTCACATACAAATAGTGCGGCTTAAAAATACACTCCATTGTGTAATTCATAGTGCGATCCATTGGCTAATCGATCACGAATGGATGTGCTTTTCTTGGCCTACAAGTACTTCGAGCTAAATTCGTTGTATCATAGTATGATGAAAGACGTGCTTTTGATGTGCAGCCCTCGAGCTGACCAACTTCTTTCTCTTCCCTGGTTTTGACAGAACTTGGTCAGTACAGAGACTGCGTTCATCTGTGGCGTCACAACGGGCCGATATGAGTGCTTAAGTGAACTTTTTGTTATCAGAGCTAGCACATCAACCTAACCTAACCTAGTGTGATGAAAACAGTGAAACATTCGTCACATTGTATCGGTGCTATAATGAATCAATAGAGTTCTATACGTAATAATTCTCACATAAAATACATTTCAGATTACCAGCCCATGTACAGTGTGTGTCAAAATATACTCTACACCTCGAATAAGATTTTAACAACCACCAAACTGAACTGAATTTTTATCACTTACAATATTACAATATTTCCAGTTTTGTTGTGCTCTTTTTTTAATTTAAAAATCTGGCAATAAAACAATCTTAAAATTCTTAAAAATAACGGTAATTTTTTTTTGAGTTGTACATTTTCTTTTGACGCTAACTGTACGAAATATGCATTCGTACATAAGAATGTTCAAGAGAAGGTATAGCAGGTCGTCCAGGGAAATTTGACAATTAATAACGTCAGTTGATATGTGAACACAAATGAAGTATGATTTTAGTAGGACAACGCTACAGCTCGTTCCGCACTAGCGAATAAGTGGCATGGTCATCTCATATAAAAGTGATATTAACTGAACTCCGATATCGTTTGATGTAACTACGGTAGACCTTTTTCTTCTCGGTTTTCTGGTGTATACAAATACGCCACCCAGAGGTCGCAATAGAGTTTTGGGAAATTTGATATCTCAGACACATCACACTTAGTCGTGCCAGACACTTGAACGTTGGCATATTAAATACATAATGACAGCTATAGGACTTTCACTCATTTTTTTTATATAAATTTAGAAACAGGAAGCGCTTAATGCAAGATCCTGTAGAATGCAGTACTTCCTGTAGAATCTTAAAAACCCAAGAAAGCATTCAAGGAGCATGTTTTCTTCTACATTTGAAAAATATGCTGGTACTAGTGGCAATCGCATTTAATTTTCTTTCCCAGTATACCAACAGCTTTTGATCTCCAAATGTTTACACCACCTATAGCTATAGATGGTCAATGGTCAACCATCTATATAACATAACCATAACCATCTGGGTGATTTTATGCATCCCAGATGTAAGAGTGCAACAAAGCTCCTGTCCTATATATAGGAATCTGAACAGATCTGAAACTATTTACAAGGAAAACAATTCAATTGGAAGTTGTAGGGAATACTACAAAGAAGCGGTAGTTACATTGCATATGTAGTAACGTCAATATGACGAAAGTAGTTGCGTTACGTAATTTGTTACGATGCGTAACTAAATACAGGCGAATATGTGTTGTACTACACTGATGTTATCAGAGAAAATAGTTTGAATAACATGGACATTACATATGTCACAACTTAAAAGTGATTTTCGGTCAAGAATCATTGAATCCATCACTCATGGATTAAACTAACACACTTAATTTAAGTGATGTGAAAAGCTAAAGTCCCAAATCAAAAAAGAAAGGCAACTGCTTGATCACTCATCGTTTATTACTGTCAACTAAATGGGAAAAAAGGATTTGAAAGAAAAAAATGTTATTTTAATGAATACGATTTGTGTATGTATGTATGTATGTATGTATGTAAGTATGTATGTATGTATGTATGTATGTATGTATGTATGTATGTATGTGCATGATGATATAGTTTGTATGTATCTATGTAATGTATGGTTACATATTGTTTTATTAAATATTATTCTTTCCTTAATGATGTTATTGTTTTGCTGTTCTTAGTAAATCTCTATTTATAGCACATGCATGTATGTATGTATGAATGTATGTATGTATATATATATATGTCTGAATGTATAGAGAATATAACTCATTTAACAAATTATTTTCCTTGGCCAAAAACAAATATTTCAACTTCATTCAATTGCCTAAATGTATACCCCCGAGTATATATACATCTGTACATTCATACATACGTACATACGGTGTAATTGTTGCAGATGTTCACCATAATGTCTCTGGTCTTTTTACCCCATTTATGCCATTCAAAATTGAACGGATGTAGACATCATATAATTGATTGAAATTCATTCAACAAAACACTGACTGGCTCAGATTACAAATTACAATACAGACACACACACACACACACATCACAAGAAGACAACTAATAAAGCTTGAAAGTGAAATCTATCATAAGGAAAAGAAGAACAGAAAACGAACAGAAAACAAAAATTATTTGGCAATAATAACTAAATACAGAGGCAGATACATATACATATACATATACATGCACAGATTTTGCCAAAAACTTTTAATGAAAATCAAGGCAGAAGATGATAAGTAAAGTAAAGTAAAGTAAAGTCTACTTAGTAGTTTACATGCAATATTACAACAGGAACAATGTGTATACAAATGTGTAATAAATTTAATTAAATTTCATTCTTTCTAATCGTTTGTGTTCTTTCTTCTCTGTTCCTAATGGTCACATCTGGCAAATAATTTCATTAAAAATTTTCAAATCAAAAAAACAGCAAACACAGAGAAGGAAAAACTGTTTCTTTAAGGAAATCAACGCAAATCAAATCAAAGTTTTTTTATGATTGCCGCTTTGAACTTGATTCCATTACGTTACGGTAACGTGTGTTGTTTGGCGGTAATTGAAAACAGCAGATGAACAAAACTTTTTTTTTTTTTTTTTGTTTGTATTGATTATGATGCCGGTAATGGCCTACATTGTAGAAATACAACGCCAATGAAAAATAGCAAACAAAAACAACAAGTAAATAAAATAAAGTTTATTTGTTTATGGCCAATTGTTTAAACTTTTTTTTCGTTTTCTCTCACTTTTTATGGTCAAAAACACAAATTAAATCTTAAATGAAATGTTTTGCTTCGAAAAAAAAAAACAAAATCAATGAATAATAACAACAACAAAATTATGAATGAATCATGGCAATCATCTACTAAGACCTCGTTATACAGCACTGTGAATAACAACCACATTAGGTAATGAAGGTAAGGTCAGACCCAAATAACTTTAAGTGCTGTGCGACCATTGTTAAGACATTGTCAAGTCAATTACAGCCTAAGCAGACTAAGGAATCCTTCCCGAATCCTTCAATAAGAGTATCAACAAGTCCTATTTCCCTTTTAGTAGTCCAAAGCCTCTAAATTCCAAAAGTACACATTTGATGAACAAATGTTTGATTCCTTTCCCCATGTCATGGCTGTAGCATAATTCCATCCTATACAGGCTCCTATTGCAGTTGTAATGACCTTTTAGTGCCCTTGGAAAGTTACTAAGCTTTTTGTGTCACCAAAATTCTATGCTCATTTCTTACTTACATCACTTTGTTGGTCATTATAAGCCTTTAGTCAGGATTACAACCCATGTTGTGTTTGTTAACTTTAGGCAGCATCTACTGCTTAAAGTTTACTCCGAATGACAGATTTTTGAGAAAATTTTCATGGCACTTTATTTAGTCTCACAAATTTTGCCAGAAGTTTTAACAGCTGCCGAAGGAATTTTTTTCATACTTCCTGCCTCAAGAAGCCTGAGCTAGCATTTGTGCCATGGGCTCGCTAGTAATAAGTAAACACACTACTTATTAGAATCCGGCCATCTGTCATTGTCGCACAGAAATTTCCAAAATGGAGATTTGACAAACTTTCAGAGTTTTTGCCAAAAGACTGCTGAAAGAAAGTCACCGAAAGAAATATCTTTACATACTCCAATGTGTTTGAGCTGCCTTAGCCAAGTATTCAACCACGGACTCTTGTTTAATAAGTTAACACACTACCTACTAGATTATGGAGACTTGTACAACAAATTATGTAGAAGAAAGCGGCCTTCTAAACGGAGGCAATCGACCTTCTAAGCGGAGGCTGTAGACAGAGAGAATAATCGGGATCTCTTTAGAAAGTCACCAATAGGAATAGTTTTTTACATTTCGATGTCTTCGAGATGTCTGAGATATGGTTTAAACCATGTACTCCTCTCTAATAAGTCAAGAGTATGGTTGTAGTCTACATACTAGACTATAGCGACTTCATCTTCCCTATTAGTAAACTCCTGTTAAAGTCAGACTCTGGCAATGTATGCAATGAAACTCCTTTAAGTTATGAAGTGATTTTATCTAAACGGCTAGGTTGTTGTTTCTGGTGTTCTGTATAGTTCCAGAATGAAATTTATGGTTTCCTTACTCACAGTTAGTTGCCACCTCCGTAGTCCAGTAGTTACTGTGTAAGCTTAAGTGAGGCCCTGGCCAGATCAAACCTATCCAACAAATCGAAAGAAGGAAAAAGTATTTCTTCGGCCTTTTCCTCTTAGCAGATTTCAGGCAATAACTCTGAGAGTGAATGAAATTGCCATGAAAAAGTTTTTCAAAAATCTGTCGTTAGGAGACGACTATGAACTGTAGGTCCCGCCACTCATGTAAGAACACACACATAACTGGTATGATGAGAAACTAGGTCGTAATCCTGACTAAAGGGTTGTAATGACCAGTTATGTATGTTTTTTTTTTGTCTTAAGCCGGATGTGGGAATCTTCAAAAGACACTTTTGTTCCAACAAAGGAGTGGACTATTCACCATCACTGGTGCCCACTCCCTACACACTTCAACCACTCTCCCCCTGCGGGACTGCCGTAAGGTATTACTTCGCGGAGGGCTGGTTAGCTTTAAAGCTTTATCCTACTAATTTAAATTTCGCCTTCGTTCCTCCAACGTTCGGAGTTCCAGCATAACTTCAGTCATTCTCTGGCTATATTGACTCCATAGAATCCTAGAATTCATCACCTCTACCATAAGCCGGATTGGTACAAAACTCGTTTCACCGGGCCATTTAAATCTGAGGCAGCATGTAAGAATATTCTCCGCATCTTCCTCCTCATCTATACAGTTGGGGCAAATAGGGGAAGTATCATGTCCAAATCTTTGCAGGTACTTCCTGAAGCATCCATGACCAGTTAGGAACTGGGTCACGTAATAGTTTAGCTCGCAATGATTTTTCTCCATCCAAGGAGTTATATCGGGAACAAGGTGAAATGTCCATCTGACCTTTAAACTGTTCTCCCACCGTGACTGCCATTTGTGCATGGAAGTCCTTCGTTCCTCCGCTCTTATAGCTGCTATTTGTCCCGGTTGCTCGAGACGGCGAAAGTATATCATCATCTCATCCGCCAATACGTCTATCGGTATTGTTATGAGTCACGGTGTAATAATTCCTCTCTCGTATCTTCTAGTAAAACTGAGCATAAGTTTAATTTAGTCGCTCGTGTTTCAAGGCTCAGATGTCTGTTTATTATTCAATTTAGTTTAGTAGGCCATGTTAAATACTCATCGAAATTTGTTTGGAATAAAAATTTTTGATGAAATATGATACAATAATTCATTGTTTTATTATTTAATTGTTTTATTGTTTTATTGTTTTGTTGTTTTATTGTTTTCTACAAAATAAACAAATTAAACTTAGTCTGAATAGAAAAAAAAAATCCGAAAACGTGATTTATATGCCAAAACAATTGCTATTTTTATTTATTTTTTCTTTTTTTTTTTTTTTTTAATTTGAAATTATGTGTCATAGAACAACAATATCGAGAGGATGTACACTTAATAGTGAGCATGATAGGTTTAAAAACACCTTAACTTAGGAATAGTGCATAGGCATTCTAAATATCCCTCCCATGTCTTGTATTATTTAAAATAATATTTCTAAAGCCGTAATAAATTCCTATTGTTTCTTTGGCTATTTTCTAAAATTTATTTATCTTTGCGGTTTCTATCACTCAAACAATTTATTTAATTGCCCAAAAACAATTGTTTTATAATTTTTCTTCTTTTCATAATATTTTTCGTACTCAAAATAATTTATTATGGCATACAGACTATCATTCATAAAACGTATTAATTACCAGCAAATGATAAATTGTTCACTCACTCATCCAATGTACATACATGATGCATGTATGATGCATTAATGTATGAATAAATGAATACACATGCATGCATGCTTGACATCTTAATAGTCTTGATAATAAAGTCATCTCTGTATGCATAATGCATAAGACACTGACTGGGTGACTCGTAGCAAGTATTTCAAGTTCATTTGATTGCAATCATAATTATAATCAAACACTCACGAAAAAAAAAATTTACAAACATGAATTCGTTGTAATACTAGCATAGATCCTGAAAAAATAAATTTTTTTTTCTGTTTGAAATTGCTGCACAAAAAAATTTCAATTCTGCGTAATAAAAACGCATGGGGCAGTTAATCATTTACCAAAAAAGAGCGAAACAAAATACACACAAAAATATTTAATACATGAAACGATTTTTTTTTTTTTTTTTTTTTTTTTTTTTTTTTTTTTTGTATGAAAATGAATTATTAACAGCGTTTCGAAAGAAAAAATTCATCCAAAATATGCATTAAAACAGGCAAAAACAAAAACCCAACAATAACTGCAATTTCTACAATGGGAAATGAATACAAATACACCGTGGGCATTTGTAAGCATTTATAGATTCAGTCTACAGTGTGGTGAAATTGGTTTTATAATGACGTTTTATATGGAAATCATCAATTGGGCTTCAATTCGCTCTCGAAGTAATAAAAAAGGTCGTCAAGAATCAATTCGGTTATTGCTTATACCATCTAGGCTTTGAAAATTTAAAAAAGCCCAAAAATGTTCCCAAAGTACATGAAATATTAATTTGAGGCGTGAAAAGGACGTCTAGCCTTTACTCTCAAAGATGCTTTCATGTAAACATGCCCCGAAGTTACGCCGAAAATAGCCCATCTCTGAGCTCTAATTTTGGTGTACTTTTAACAGCATTACGCTGAGTATTTCATTTGTGTAGTCGGCACCACCTACTAGACAGTGTGTTGACTTCTCAGACGTGTGGCCACAGTTCAAACCCCATGCCAGTCATCTTCATCAAACCGAAAAATGTAAACCAACAGTAAACGTGTCGATCCTGGTAATTTTTTTTTTTTTCTGAGATGTCTCACGTCTAATGAGCCACAACACTTACCTACTAAGGCGTATGCTTTGGAAATTGATATTTTCGAGTATGCTTTCATATCGGTCGACACCTTACTTCGGCGTCTTCCTCTCAGCAGATTTCTGGCAAAAACTCTGAGAGTAAATAAAATTGCCATGAAAAGTTTCTCACAAATCTGTCCTTCGTGTAAACTTTAAACTGTAAGTCTTACCACTCACGTATAAAACTGACACACGCCACATAAGTGGTGTGAGAAGCTAAAGGGTTGTAATGAACAATTATATATGTATGTATGTCCGTATGTATTTGATTAATAGCAAATGTAATGCTGTTTTCCAGCTCTGGAATTTGAGCTAATGTTTGCTCAAGAATGGTAGACTAATGGCTCATCAAGCTTGTCCTATCTCTAGTAGTCGCTATAGCCTAGGTTTTAATGTGTTTGCTTATTAGGCAAGAGTCCGCGGCTCAAACCCTGGCTTAGACATCTAGAACATAATGAAGTATTAAAAAAAAATATTTCTTGCGGCTACTTCCTCTCAGCAGTCTTCTGGCAAAGACTCTTAGAATAAAATAAGATTGCCATGAAAAGTTCCTCATAAAATCTTTCATTTCGATGTCGACTTTAAACTGCCTGTCCTGCCACTCATGGATAAAATTATTACTTGCAGCATAAGTGGTGTGAGACGCTAGGAGTTTATCCCGTTATGATTGTCCTTATTCCAGCATATATGCGGTCCTAAGATGGCATCGTGCTATATATTCCCACGTACTTTGCATCTTTATAAACACGTTGTCGCACTGCCTTTGGTTGCTCATTGTGCCGTTATTGCATCTATAGTGGTTAGACCCCGTTAAGGGTCCTACAATAGCTCTCAACTCTGTTCTAATCACCGTAATATTTGTGTTACAGTTTTAAGATTGAACTTAGGACTCTTGCAACCTTATCGTTCGATCAACATCAATGCGTTGCTGATGAGTGAACCGAACGTTTCCCCGATTTTGAGAGAAAGAAAATAAAATTGCTTAACTCCTTTGACTGCCTGGAAAAGATTTCTGGGCAGAATCCTTTCTAGTTGGACTGAGGGATCTAACATCGATTGGCGACAGAACTTATGCAGCTCTCTTGTATAGAACCTTAGTAACAATTTATATTGCAGTGGGATATCCTCTTCAATCTAAGACACAAACCATTACAGTTTTTGGCAATTTTCTCTCTGCTAAGCTAAATTGCTAAGCTTCGTTGTCTGTCTTGAAAAGATGCCTGGGTGGAATCTACCCTTGTTGGACTAAGGGATCTAACATCAATTGAAATCAGAAGTTGTTGATCGCTCTTGTATAGGGTCCTAGTAAAAATTTAGATGGCAATTTTATCTTTTATTTAAGCTAAGTCCCAAACCATCTTACTTATTGCCAATTAGTAACAATTTATGTATATGGAAGTGGAATATACTATTTAATCTAAGATGCAAACCATCTTATTCATCGCCAATTTCCTCTTTTGCCTATCTAAAGGAACATGCAATGATACAACTTTTCCTTAAAATTTATGCAATTTTTTGTTGTTGAGCGTTTTAAAACAACAATAAAACATACTCAGACTGCCCATAATACCTACATAAATACATACAACCGATCCAAATCCCTTTAATCTTTCATTGTGCTTATAAACTGAAACTTTTTCACAAAATTTCTAAACAACAACAGAAATTCATTGTTTACGGATAAACTTGTTGATTTCATTTCTTTAAACATCAAAAAAAAAAAAATTCTTTTAAATAAATAATAAATTGACATTAAAATATAAGGAAAATCCTCTTGCTCTACAACAATAGCATAAACAGTTATTGAGGCGGGGGGTGTTATTCGTACAATATTTACATGTTTGTTGTTGAGGTTGCCGCTGCGGCAAGTTAATCAACATGTAAATCCCCTTTAATAAAAACAAAAACAAAACAACAACAAATATAAATAAAATCAATTTGTTTTTTATTTATTTTTTTTTATTTATTTTAAAGCCAAAAACAACAGTAACAAGTATTTTAAAAAGGAAAAATAAGATAAAAGCATAGAGATAAACCTCGATTCATATGGTTTTCCTGTAATAAAAGTCAAATTTATAACACACAGAGAGAGAGAGAGAGAGAAAAAAAAACCCTCTGTTGTGATAAACTCGTGACTCACTGCTGGATGGATGACTGACGAACTGATGCAATAATAGCAATATCAAGCCCAGCATGAATGAATGAATAAAAATATCATCAAATAAACAAAAGTTACATCACAAACAAACAAAAAAAAAAAACCGGGAAGACTTTATTATTGTTTCGATAAAGAAATCTTGTGGCGAATTTTAAAACACCCTTTAAGTTATGGAAATAAAATAATTGAAGAATATTTTTATAAATATGTACGCAATAAAGCCAGACAGTATCAACACTGTTCTACAACGAATATTTTACATGCATGTCGTCACAGTCATAAGTAGATAAGATCTCTACAGGAAGCCGTAAAGCAAAAACACCCTTTAAGCTGCCTGTAATACATTTATTGAATCAAAAATAAATTCTATTCGAATAAATATGGTCCTGCTAATAATTACTTCCTTACTTTCTAAATCAAGAAAGGACTTTTGAGGATCCTTACCCTAGCGCACAATTTGAAAGGATTTTAAATCTTTATTTTCTGTCCTGCCATAAATGGCAGCTTTGACAACCAGAGTTACTGAACTCATGCCATAAAAATCTGAAGCCGTAACGCCGTTAGGGCAGAACCACTCTTGTCAAGTGGTATTATTATGGCCTTAATAAGTAATTGAGCAGCAGGACTCGTTCTCGTGCGACAGATCTAGTGCTCTGCAGGCCTCCCGATTCTTCTCTATAGCGCACGCGCATGGACGCTGTTCTGCAGCGATGAAGCAGCCGTGAAACTGTTGGAGAGAAGTCCTGCTTAAGACGTTTGATCCTGTTCGAGTTAGTGTTATTTTACGCATCTGATTCAACAATGTGTTGCATGAGCTTTTAACGACATGGGCGTTGGACAGCTAATTAACATGCAAAGGCTGTGCTGGCTCGGCCTGGTTGATTTGAAAGAGGATATTCCCTAGAGACGGGTATTTGATGCGGAAATTAACGAAAGTCGACGTAGAGGACGACTTTGTCTGCGTTGAAAAAACCAAATCGAGAACAACGTGTCAGCAATTGTAAGAACAATTGACAAAGGCGTGCAAGAAGAAGAGTCGTCTAAAAAGAAGTGTTAAGATAGGCTGAAATACGATACACGAGATGTTAAAGCTAACTAAGTAGGTAAGTAAAGTTATGTTTTTAATCTCCTGCCATGTATAACCTGTTTGAAATTCCTCTGCTTCCACTAGTCGTTACCATGTATTTGCTGGTCTTCCTCTCCTGCAAAACGAATAGTAAAAGTAATTAAGACTTTATTCGCCCTTGATACTCCATTCAGAAACATCTTAATACTACAGAGTGACGAACAGCAGCAAAGTACATCAAACGAAGGTAAAGAAGAGTCATCATTTGAGAAACTGAAGCAACAACAGGTGGCAATCCTACAATTCTAGAATATGTGAATAACAGCAACAGCGTGCATCAGACGAAGGTATGGGAGCATCACTTCAGTTTGGGACCCAATAAGCAATAGAATAATATACTTTCATTGAGGCAACAACAGTTGGCAACCCTAGCATTCAAGAACCGGATATATTTAAAGAAAACAAAATAATAATAAGAAGCTAAAAAAAGCCCGATATCCTGATGTATCTTAAAGTAACAAAACATAGTACATAGTGTTGTACAGTGCAGTTCATAATTATACGAATATAAGCTTTATTATATGTTTTTATTATTTTTTTTACAGGGAGTAGGCCCTAAAGTAACCGAAATCAAAGCACGATTTTTTTAGAAAACCAGTAGCCTTCGTTCCGGTGCCATCAAAAATTGATTTAATAAGCCACGTAATAGAGGCCCAAAAATTTTGTATAGTATTGGTTGTAAGCCTAATAATGTCTACTACAGGTTACATACGGTAGGGTAGCATATACAAATTATATCCTTTATCTAATAGAGCGTCTGCGAAAACACATTCTTGATCCAAAGAAAAAAGAAGAAGCCACCAAACTAAATCAAATCAATTGGCAATAAATTTGTTAAACAAATTTGTTCAATTTACATTCCCTTTTTCTTTTTTTTTTTTTTTTTTTGTTACTTTTTGTTACTTTTTGTTTGGCTTGTCAATCACTAGGCAAATACTTTAATAGAACAAAAACAACGGCAACAACAACAAACAAAATGTAACACAGAATGAGCGAAAATATTCAAAAATCCTATAATCAAATGCGAAACACATTTGCTCATCTGCACACAAGCAAGACACAGACACCCATGTAATAATACACAAACACATACTAACCCACAGGCACACATAGTTGCCATCCTTGTCTTACAAATTTGTTTGTGTTCAAATCAAATTGCCATTTCGTCATACATTTTTTAAGGATCAAAATAACGCCACTGACAAGGAGGCGTATGGCGGCTTTGTGTGTATGTGTATGGGAGTAAACGACAAAAAGCTGTTGTTTTTTATTACAAATAAATTTTTGTTATTGTTGTCATTATTGTAATACAAAAATTTTCATTTAACGCTTTACTTTTTTTTGTCTCTGCGTTCTGCATAAATAGAAACGAGACGAACCGAACTGAAGTGAGCAAATACAGGAAAATAAACACAACGATGGAGAGAAGAATGAAAAAAAAAGAAAAACGATTGAGAATTCCAATAAGAACAATAAAAACAATAATGGAAATATGCAATAACAAGAACAACAACAACAAAATTGTAGAATGTAAACAAATAATTTGCGAGTATAAAGAAAATAGAAATAAAAAACAGAGAAAAACATGAGAAAAAAAGTTTGTAAAATGTGTACGTGTGTACGTGTGTACGTGTGTGTGAATTTGTTAAATAGAATCCTTATTTGTGGCAAACAAACAATCGAAAGTGCTTTTGACTTATAACCAGCAAACATTTTTTAATCTATAAATTTAAGTATCGCATTTCTATTATGCAAGTATCGCGCTTTTATCGAATTGGTATCGTATTATAATTAATCAGTTAGTAACGTTCCAAAAACAGTTTTGATGTAATAATTAATAACGGTTCTTGAAAAGTATTGAATTTTGGTCTTGTAGAGGATTTTTTTAATAAAAGAAAAAACGAAAATTGTTAATAAATTGAAGTGACTTGGGGTAGTGGTCGCAGTGCTTGACTATAAATCGGGAAATATTAGGTTTAAGGCAGTGGAAAGAAGTAAAAATTCGGAATTCTAAAAATTATAAATTAAGAAACAACAATTTCCCTCCAAATGGACTAGCGAGAATAGCATCACCAGCAACCGCCATAGAAAACACAGGCAGTTAGTGCTGGAAAAAAGTAGGACTTAAACTGCACATGTCGACAAAACAACCAGAAATCATGTTCACATAGACTGCTATCTATCGATACAATAATCAACGGTGATCTTATTATCTAGGACCCGTCATAGTAAAAGCCAGTCAACTGTTTAGCTGGGAAAATTCTTGTAAAGAAACTGAATGACAGCTATCGCCATAGTCTAGTTGGTAGTGTGTTGGCGTATTAGAAATTAGGCCACTGTTTAAACCTTAGGTCAGGCATCTCAAAAAAGAAAAACGATATTTGAGAAAATATTTCTACGGCGACTTCCTCTCAGCAGATTTCTAGCAAAAACTTTCTGACAATAAAAGAAAAATTGCCACGAAAAATATCTCTAAAATCTATCGTTCGGAGTCGGATTCAAACTGTAGAACCCGCCACTCATGTATAACATGAACACACATAACATAAGTGGTATATGAGAAGCTAGGTCGTAATCCTCATCAAGGCAACAATAAACTGTTGCCGATGATTTGAACAAAATTTTGCACAAAACATTTAATGAGTTGCACTCGAGTAAGTATTAAAAGAACCAACCAACCAAATGCCTTCTGGGTATTAACTTTACATACTGATAGAAAAAAAAGAAAGAAAGAAGCATATTTAAAGCCTCACACATACATACATACATACATATATAAAAAAAATTTGCATATACAAATTCATTTGTTTATTTGCCTTAAGTTAACAAGAGACACATGTTGCACGTACGTACTTTTTTTTTTCTATAATTTTTTCGTCTTTTTTTTCATTTCATTTATTTATTTTAAAATTATTCCTTGTGGTAAAAAAAAAAGATGTTCCTTGTTATTGTCATTTTCAATGTGGCGTCTGTTTTGCTACTATTTTTCTATTTTTTTTTTTTATGAAAGCAATTTTCATACCCCATTAGAAAATATTATTCAAAACATGGGTTCATTTATTTTACTGTGTTGCTTTATTTCCCAGGCGCTTAAATGCTTCTTACAAAACCTAGCTTTAAATTTAAATAAAACAAAACATGTGTGCGAAATCATTGGGTTATAGTGCTTGCGGGTGACAAAGACAAGGCATGGCTTTGAAATATAGGGCCACGATGCCACCAGCCCAAAATCTATATCAAACAGTAATATTTTCGGTACGCTTTACGTTCTCATGTGAATTGGTTTCATCCCAAATTGGCCCACTCATCCAAAAACGGGCCTCATTGCGAAAATGATTTTTCACGTCGTCATGTTGCGTGTGAACGATTTACAGATTCAACAAGATGACAAAGTTCAAAATTCCCCGTAGGTGGATAGAGAACATAACTCGCTAACACTTACTTAATTGGTCATTACAACCCTTTAATTATGATTACAACCTAGCTTCTCACACCACTTATGTATGTTATGTATCTTAATTTTATCTAGGAGTGTCTGAAGTCGCCGTAGTCTAGTAGGTAGTGTGTTGGCTTATTAGACGAAAGGCCAGGGTTCAAATCTCCGTCAGACATCAAAAACGAAACGAAATATGAAAAAAATATTTCTCCGGCGACTTCCTCTCAGCAGATTTCTGGCAAAAACTCTGAGAGTAAATGAAATTGCCATGAAAAGTTTCTCAAAAAATCTGTCGTTCGGAGCCGACTTTAAACTGTAGGTCCCACCACTCATGTATAAAATTAACACACACAACATAAGTGGTGTGTGTGAGAAGCTAGGCCGTAATCCTGACTGAAGAGTTGTAATGGCCAATTATGTATGTATGTATGTGTCTGAACTAGGATTTGGACCACAATAAAATAAAATAAAATTCTTTCTTCCAATGAATACCCATAATAATTTTGTAAATCTCTCCTTGCAACATAATTATTGTGTGCTCATTGTTAACATCCATTGTTTAACAACAACAAATCAACTACTAGAGTATTTCAAGGTTAAAATGTTTACATATGTCGCGTTGTATTCAAATAAAATATTTCATTTATTTATGAAGTTAATTTAATTAAAGAAAAATTTACTATGCCTTTTGCCTATTTTTGTTTTGTCTGTTTGTCAGTTTGCCAATGTAATCCAGTCGTTGTAATTATGACCTACTTGAGCTAACAAAATTGTTTGTTTATGTTATGCACAACGATAAGAAACATTTTCGAAATATTTCAAATATTTTTTTTTTTTTTTTTTTTTTTGTTAAAATAAATGTTTAAATAACAACAATAATGACATGCAATTTATTTTTCGTATTTATTTCTACTGCGAACATTGAACGCGTACTGAAGTTGTCAAATTAAAGATATACTGGGCAGCTGGTTTTGGTTAATATGTAGTAAACAAATTGCAATGGAGTTTTAAATGGTCATACACATTACATTAGGGTGGTAAAGATTTAAGAAAGCAGATTTTATGATAAAAAAAAAGGTCCAGCAATGTTGCCTAAGCCCTTGTTTTTTGTATGGTTGGTTCTACATGGCTGCATGGCTAAACTACATTTGATTTGAAGTAAATCTGTAAATGGGGAGAGAGAACACAATCGATTTCGATATGCGTTAAAACCTAAGGTTTGTGATTACACTGTGTTCCATTACTTCTGTGTCATCAGTAGAAAGTTTTAGGCAGACGACGAGAGACTGCAATTCCAACATCTCGAACCAAATGAAATATGAAAAATAATATTTCTTTTGCCGGTTGCCTTTCAGCAGTTTTCTGGCAGCTCTGAAAGTCTAGAACTATAGATTCCGCCACTAGTGTTTAAAATTAACACACACACAACAAAGAGAGGTGTAAGAAGTTTGGCTGTAAATCCTGACTAAAGGCTTGTAAAGATCAATGTTATTGCTCTCTTCGATTATGTATTTTGTTGTTGTATTGAGCGTAATGATCGTCTCGGTCTTCTACGACAGTCAGGCCGCCATAAGATCTCTGTCTAGTATTATGAATAACTCTAGAACCGTTAGGGAATGTCGCCGTTGTCTCAACCTTCTTTCTTTGCGTTTCAGTGTTTCACTGTTCTGGGTCCCCGGACACAGTAACATTCCGGGAAAGTGAAGAGCCTACGATCTCTTCAGGGGTGGTGCACTCCTTTCGGTATCCTCGTTAAGCGACTTGGGTTTGCTACTTACCTCGGTTAAATTGGCCATTGTGCAGAAATTCTTTCAGCTCCACTTTCTTTCTGCTCCACTGCTATACTCACTTTGCCCTAAATGGATGGAAGGTGCATCCATCAGTTACTCGTACTTAATCGTAACGTCATCCCGATCACAGTGGCCGTGCTAACAGGTCATTGTATTGTGGGAAGACACGCGGAAAGAATGCAGCGCCCACCTAACGACTTCTGCCGTAGGTCGTAGTTCCTCTGCTAAGTAAGAGGAGACTGTTATCCACTTTCTTTGTCCATGCCCATCTCTTGCAAGGTGCAGATATAGGTTATTTGGCTCGTCAATCCTTTTCAGCTTGACGGAGCTTTCATCCATTGATGTCAAGCATATAGCTTCGCTTATAAAACTTTCGAGCTGGTTTTCCAATGTATGGCTGACCAACTTCTTTCCATAGTTTGGTGGAACTCGGTCAGTACACTGACTGTGTTTACCCGTAGCATCACAACGAGCAGCTAAGCGTGCTCAAGTGAGGTTTTGGTATTGTTACGAAAATGAAAATGGTGTAACATCGTCTAACATTAAAATGTTAAACAAAAGCTACATAAACAAAAACAACGGTCTTGTTTGCCTGATTAACAAATAAACAAAAATAGAACAACAACATCAATATAACGAAAAAGTAATAAGAAAGTAAACAACCAACAACAACAACAGCAGGGAGAAACGTAAACAACCTACACTAATAACAAGCAAGTAAACATGTATGAATGTAAACATGTTGTTTACGTTTATAGAATTCTCGTGAAGGCGAAGACTAGAACCTTCGCCTATGAGAACATTCATCAGACTGTTTACATCGTGATATAAAAGGCAAAGCAAAGCATGAAAGATCGGAGTAGAAGTCCAGTCAGTTTTGTGTGAAGACACGTTGCGTGTGAAATAAATCAATCGTGGTTTGAAGATCCGTTACAAAGATCTACAGAACAATTGTGTAACACGTGTTATTGTTTATCACAAAGAGCATAAACAAAGGAATAACAAATAAAGCAATTGTTGTTGTTAAAATCAGTTGTGAACAGTGGCACACAAAAATTGTGTGATTAATAAAGAATTGAATTAAAAACTGAACACAAATTTATTTTTATTTTTATTTGCAATCTACGAGCTCATATTTTAAACGTTTTTAAAAGGTAAAAAATGTAAGAGTATTAAAGCTATCTACCTTTTGTCAGAAGTTCGATGGAAAGATTTTATTTTGTTTTTTGCAAAATATTTGGCGTACTCGTACCCAAGATCTGATTATGAACCAAAAAAATATTTCTTGATTCTCTTACAATTTTCTATTTTCTCATGAATTTTCCATCATCGAGAAAATGGAAAAGAATTTTAAAATGCCCCAAATTCTTAAATGTTGTTGAATATTTTATAATTCCTTATTTTCTTGCAGTTCTTTTTGTTGTTGTTCTTCCAAAGATATCTTGTTTTTAGTTCACATTGTCCATAATTTATTTTAGAAAAAAAAACTAAGGAAAATTAAATTATTTTCATTAGAAAAAGACGAAGGAAATGTTCCGTTTTATATGAAAATCAATAAGAATCTGAAGTATAAGTTTTTAATTTTTTCATCAATAAAAAGAAGGAAAATTTTTGATTTTCTATTGAATTTTTCTTAAGCTTTTTCCATTTAACTCAAGAAATAAAGTGAAAAAAAAAATAAATAAAAAAAAAAACGTTTAAAAATCTACTAAATTTATTTTTGAGTGTATTAGTTTCTCGTTTTTTACTTAATTTTTTATCGATAAATTTAGACGGCATTCAGGAAAACTAAAAAAAAATTTGATTTTTATTTACAAACAAAATGCAAATTGTGTCAAAAAGATTCTCTATTATGATACAGGGGGTAGTGGTGAAGAAAAGAAGCATTTGTATATGAAGTGAAAGAAAAAAATTCCTTTTATTTAGGTTGTAAGAAAAAAAAATATTTTTTCTTATGAAAGGCCTATTTATTATGGAAAAAAAAGGAAAAAACAAAATTTCCGGATTAAAAATGAAAAATTGAATTAATTTTTCTATTCAGAAAATATTTTCAATAACATTTGTTATACAAAATCCTCATGGTATTATTATTCTTTTTATTATTATCAACTGATGTGAAGATACTCTACGTATCATTAATCATTGAATATCAAAGACTGGATCTGATCCAGTATGGCTAACATAGCGAATGTATACATCAATTAGCACCAGGTTAAGTAGAGAGTTTTTGCTGGGAGGGAAGGCTGTTGAAATTGCGCGTTGTAGGGCAATATACCCGCCTCAGAGCAATAAGCTGGAGAATAACAAAAGCTAACCTAGTGAAAGTTTGAATTTTCCTCTCTCTATTCAGAAACATATGCAGCCCACCTGTATTGTTACAACGGGCTGCTATGCGTACTCAAGTGAGTCTTTTGATATCGGAGGCTACTACTCCGACGTAACCTAAGCTAACCTATTCGGAAACATGTGAAAGAAAATTCTTTCCTAGTGGAACTGAGCCTCACGTCTAATAAGCCAACACAGTATCGACTAAACTACGGCTACCTCATGGTACTATTCATAACAAATATTAAAAGTCTTACTCAATAACCATTAAAGTTAATTTTCTTGTGAATTTTTCATAGGAACCCTCGTTACGGCCGTCAAAAGGTTCAATTGAATCGAAGAAGATGACACAGAATATTGGAAGTGACAAAAGTAATTCACTTAGCAGATCTACCATAAGTACGTGTCTTAAAACCACAAATCAAAAATATTTTTCAAATGAAATTTCACTCTAATTATGCTGTTACATTGGAACCGACTGACTTTTCTATTCTCTAGTATGTCCGGTTGCTGTCACTATCTTTATCTTATTTACGGTCATGCTGTGATACGAAAATCACAGATGTTGTGTGTTAAGGCAAAAATATTCTGTATTTATCACGATCTTTAGACAAACTTCAGCGTTCAGCTTACTTTTTTAACAACAGATTTCAACAACTTTCTTCGCCTGTTCCACCGAGCCGTCGGTAGCTTTAAGGACCGGTTGAAGGCGTACAGAAATGTTTGTTTACGATCAGATAGTAGAAGTCGCCGAAAGAATTTTTTTCAATTCTATCTTGTTCGATTATACGTAAGGCCTCGGTTCAAATTGCAGGTCAGACATCAAAACGAAAACATGCAAAAAAATTTCTTCGCTGACTTCCTCTCAGCAGATTTCTGGCAAAAACTTTAAGAGTAAAAATAAAATTGCCATGAAGAGTTTCTCAAAAATCTTTCGTTCAGCGTCCCCTTTAAACTCCTGTCATTCATGTTTAAAATTAACACACACAACATAAGTGGTGTGAGAAGCTAGGCTGAAATCCTAACTGAAGGGTTGTAATGATCAATTATGTATGTATGAATAGTACCATTCCAACTATATTGAAAAACTTGCAAAACAAATGCATTTTTTACCATGCCCTGTGTGTTCATTACATGAATTTTACCTTAAGTATGGTTTATGAGAATACAGGGCTGTTGTGCGTTTCGCAACAAAACAAATTCCTACTAAAATCTTATTATTTTATTAATTTCATATTAAATATCTCAAATGTGCTTAACTTCCTTTCCTTCTCTCTAAAAATGTTTCTACTTCTTGAATACCACCGAGAAGTTTATTAATGCCATAAGAAGCATACAAAGTAAATATGGAAACGAATTTATGTTTTAATTTTAACTTATTGTAGGCAATTAATTTCCTACAGTAAAATTAATTGAAAAAGAATTCCAATAAAATTCCTTAATTCCCACGTAAATAACAGAAAAGAACAAAAGTGCACCAGAAATGTGCACTCTGACAATTGTTTCTCTCTGTGTATTAAAATTAACTGAATGAAGTCAGCCTATAATTCTTAATTTAAACAGTAAATCTAAAGTTAAATAAAACCAGACTTACAACAACAACAACAACAATAACAAACTAGAGAATTAAATCATTAACATGTGTTTGCATTAACATTTTTAGCATCCAGCGACAAATCATCGTCTCTAATGTAGCGATCATGTATCATAAATGTTTTCAAACAAACAATTGCAACAAAAAAAACACAACAAAAAAAATACAATTAAACTCATAAGTATGAAGTGAGGGAGTGAGGGAGTGCGACAATAAAGAGAAGTTTTTTGGAAAAAATTCTTCCTCCATAATGTTTAAATATTCAAATTAAAATGCAAGTGCATGCTGACTAGAAGCTATAAAGTCATGCTGGCTATTACTCAATGACTTAATGCAATAGAAAGCAACAACAACGACAACAACAACAGCAGCAGACAACATTGGAAATATTAACACCAACACCAACACCATTAAAGCAAAGGCATCAACAGTGAAAAACTAAAATGCACATGCCATGCCAGACAACAACAAGAAAAAAAAACAGAAAAGCGTGCACGCGTTTTAAGAGAGAAGGCAATTAAAGTGGCAGCCATAGCAGCCTGCAATCTGTATACGAGGCACCCATCTAACGTTTGTTTTAATGTTTTAACGCCAAGCTAATGTTTGAACATGCATGCATTCATGCAGCCAAACACGCACTTCTCAAAATAAAACGACTAAATTTATCAACAACAGCAACAACAACTACAACAACAACAACAACAAAAAGCCATCAGCAACAGCCATTTAAGTAGCAGTAGTTGTTGCTTGCTTGTTAAGTTGACTGTTTTTTTGTTTAGATTGCCTGTGTATCAGTCATAATTTCTATTAACAACAGACAGACAGACAGATGGAGAAAGAGTGAGAGAGAGAGAGAGAGAAAGAGAGTGAGAGAGAGAGATAGAGACAGGGAGGCAATTTAAATTGTCGCTGATGTTTGTTGCACTTAATTTTTTATCTTTTACTCAAGACTCTGGTTTATTTTTAAAATATAACGAGCTACAGAGGCGAGGGCGTAAAAGCTTTAATGGCAAGTGAATTTTCATTTTCATTTTCCTTTTCATACTACAATCGATAGAAACCGAATGAAAGAAAAATTGATTCTATTTTTAGTTATGACAACTGAAATGTTGCATTTGTTATGTAATGTTGTTGTTCTGGGCACCCCCCCCCCCTATAAGCCGCAATGATTTGACAACAACATTCATTAGTTACTTAGACTTTAGAAGAAAAAATTATTTGAATAGGAAACTCAAAAGTATCGCTAAAGTGGCATGTGTTGAGATAGAATTCCAATAGTAGCCGTCAACTTGCGCATACAGCTGTCAAAATGTTTGAAGAGGCAAATTGTTAATGATTAATTCGGAAATATTAGAAGAGGCCATGATTTATGGAATTTTCGATTGAACATGAAGTGTCTACTGTCAGTTTTTGTAATAAAAGTTTACACACACACACACACACATAATAGATCATCTCGTTTATATTGATTAGAATTGGTTTCCTTTCATGGCCTTCACAAAATTACACATCAAACGTGTAATAAACGGGCATGCTTTTTATCACAATGTTTTTCGGAAACACAATAACGGTATACCCAAAAAGATTCGCCCGATCGAAGAGTAAATAGCAGAGAATGTTAAAGGTATGCATTTAACGTATGATACACCCTCATTACATAGATGATATCTTGTCATGATCACGGTTTTTACTAGATTTTTAAGTTCGATTGCGAATGTTGCCTCTGGAATACTCATTAATGTGGTTCTAGAGTTTACATACATAAATGGTTATTACAGCCTTTTAGTCAGGATTACAACCTTGTATCTCACACCACTTACGTTGTGTGAATGTTCATTTCATACATTAGTGGCGTCAACCTACAGTTTTCAAGTCGACTCCAAATGACAAATTTACTAGAAATTTGTTCATGGTGGATTTTTTTTTTTGAGTTTTTAGCAGAAAACTGCTGAGGGAAAGTCACCGAAGAAATAATTTTTCATAATTTGTTTTGTTGGATATATCTGGTCCGGAATTTGAGCCGGAACCTCACGTCTAATAAGCCAACTGGAGATAATTAGGAGAATATTAATAACGGTTTGATCATATCTTTATTTCTATCATCATTAGGAGTTTGTTAACGAAAAGCGTCGACTTGATTAGAACTCTCACTGATCGTTAGAGCTCAAAGGGTTTCACCAACAGTTTATTTACACTGTTTACTCCACAACGTTTTATCTTTTTTATTTTTCTCTGCTCAGTTTTCCTCCATCAATCTGTCTATTTGTGCAAATCCTTTATAAGCGTATATCGAATGGTGGTATACGCTCATTTATAAACAGTAAAGTGATCAATAGAACCCTGGATAATATGCGCACTACATTTAAGAGTATTCAAGAATGTCAAGTGTCTCTGGATGTGAAAGTGAGACGATTACCCTCATATAGGTTCCTAGACACGGGCCCAAGGAAAGTCATAACACAGTCAACACAGTTGCAAAGGCTGCTTCAACAGAAAATTCGGTTCAATTCATACATAGTATTGACGACATGCCTGTGCAGAGGATATAACTGTCTTGCAAAAGAAAGATGGATTAATTAAACCACATCCAGAGAAGACAGACATATTTGAGCAGATATGACCAGTATGTATATGAGCAACTTTAAAGCAGTTATAAACGGCTAGAGTTGCGTTATCCCCTCAACCAAACAGAAGTTGCAACAGCAAGAAGGAAAAGGAGACCACAGCACACCATCTCCTTCATTGTCTGGTGCTTGAGAACCTAGGAAAAATTCTTAGGCACCCAGAACTTATTCGGTAGCCAAAGTTTATTTCAATAAAGTTCACATTGTCATAAAACTATAGAGATAACTGAGAGATACCCACATAGACTTATAGCTGTGTTATCGGTATCACAGCAGAACCTTATAGGACTCAACTGCATGTTGCGACTGCGAACTTAACCCAACCTTATGCTATGTGTGTGAAGATAAATACGAATTTAATTAGCAAGGATCAAATGTTAGAGTTAACCGAGAAATGTTAAATGTTTAACAGAAGATACAAAAAATGGCCATGGGATCAAAGATTCCAAAATTGGAGTCCTTACAGTCGTTTGTTACTTGGGACCAGAGATATTAGCACCGAAGTTAATTTTTATCTTCAAATAAGCAACAAAAAATTTTCTATATAAATCGGACTTAATGTCGCTATGCAGTCTTTTTGTCGATGACTTGCTTTTTTTTGGATGATGACTTGAATTTTTTGACCGATGACTGGAATTTTTTGATCGATAACTTGCATTTTTTGGTCAATACTTATATTTTGTTAACCGATAACTTTTATTTTTTTGGTTGGTGAATTGCATAGTTTAGATCGATAACTTGCAGTTTGTGGGCAATGACTTAAATTTTGTTGGTCGATAACTTGCATTTTTTCGATCGATAACTTGAATTTTTTATCGATGACTTGCATGTTTTTGGTATACATACATACATACATCATAATTGGCCATTACAACCCTTCAGTCAGGATTACGGCCTAGCTTCTCACACCAACTTATGTTGTGTGTGCTAATTTTATACATGAGTGGCGGGACCTACAGTTTAAAGTCGACTCCGAACGACAGATTTTTTTGAGAACCTTTTCATGGCAATTTTATTTACTCTCAGAGTTTTTGCCAGAAATCTGCTGAGAGGAAGCCGCCGAAGAAATATTTTTCATATTTCGTTTTTGATGTCTGGCCGGGGATTCGAACCCTGGCCTTTCGTCTAATAAGCCAACACTACCTACTAACTACGGCATCAGCTTTCAGTAAACATTACATCATGAATTAAAAACCGTATCGCTTAAACTGATTTCACATGTAAAGTGCAGTGATTCCAGCAACCGTTTAATACCACCGGAGCCTTTTGCACAAAAATTACAACATTCCAGTGGCATGTTTTTTTGTTCACTGTCTGAAACTAATTTGTAAGAAAAATTGGCGAAAAAACAAAGATGGAAACATACTTGTAAACATGCACGCATGAGCAAGATGTTGTTAAATAATAAATGCCTGACTGACTGGTCGAATGACTGCCTTATAATTTAACACCAAATGAAACAAGTCTGCGCAGCAGTAGATTAAATAAAAACTATTTGAAGAAAAAATTATCAAAAAAAAAATAATTTTCTGCAGACTGCACAATAATTGCGGAATGCAATTAAATTCGAAAAAGAAAAAAAAACAGAGGCTCTTAAACAAATTGCCGAATATACGATCGTGCATTAGGATTTCAAAGTAAATTTTATTTGTTTTTGTTTTTTTTTTTTTGTAAATTTTTTAGATAAAATTTCTTGAAAAATTGAGAATTTATAAACAATTAAACGACGAGATTTAGTTGTACGTCAAGACGTGACGTACAGAGCAAAAAAAATGAAATAAAAAGCGAAAGGAAATACTTTTCATGGAAATTCAAATGCTAATGAAACTGAAGGAGTATGAAGCCTAATAAGTATGGTACATATGGGGGCGTTTTATAAGGCCAACTTTAGGGGCCTAATATGAACACAGTTGCCACACTGGCAATTTTTTCACCAACTAATCACTTAATTCGTGTACACAGTGGCCCTAAGTTGCCACAGAGATTGTTTCACCCTGTCGTTTGCTTAAATCACTTACTGAAGTAGCAACGATTTTACTTTTATACAACAACACTTTAAGTTGCAACTAAGATTACAACAACAGCAACTTTATGACTGTTGCAACTACTACTACTGCTACTATGAAAAAGCGGCAACTATTTTAAACAACAACTCCTACGGAGAGTGCAAAAATAAAAATGAAAACGTGAAGCTAAACAAAAAAAAAAAGGAAAAAAAATCAAAATCAACACAACAATGTCGTCGTCGTTCCTATTTGGCAGTGTGTCTCTGCAATAAAAATATGCGGGCGATAGCAGTCATGCAACCAAACTGTAGACAACAAAAAACAAGCAGCAAAAAAAAAACTAAAAACAAAATAAAATTATAACACAATGATCTACAAAGTAAAGTAAAGAAATAAAAATTACAACAACAAAAAAATTAAAATGCATTCCCACAACTTCTTATTGCCACATCATACAGAGCAACAACAGACGACCGACTGCTACTGGCAGTAGACGTATGAAATCTTGGAATTACACAAGGAAAGAAGAAAGAAGAAAAAAACGGAGGTTTTGAACTTGAGTTATGAAGGCGACGAGTGGATTTAAAAATTTTTTTTTTTTTTTTTTTTTTTGTAAAAATAATCGAGATGAGTTTGCACTGCGTTGAGATACATACAAGGGCTCAGCTCAACTAACTTTGATAATGAAAAAGTTGGCGTTGATTTTTCTTCTTCGTCTTGTGATTTCAGGAGAAAAAACTATTTTTTTTTGTGTTTCTTTTTCTCACTCTTCAACGAAATCAAATACAAGACAAAAGTTAAATGTTAAATACTTTACAAAGAGCCAGTTAAGCATAAAATTTATGATTTTAAGTGCGGACCGGATTTGTTTTTATAAATTTAAATTGAATTTATCACTCATATTTTAACAAGGATTTAAAGGGAAAAACAAAAATTTTTTTTTTCGTTTCCTGGAAATAAATTGCCAACAAACTTTAAAAGCCTTTATTTGCCTCTTAAACACTTCGATGATATTAGCATTCAATTGTATTTTCTTTTGTGGAAAGCTTTCTCCTACCCAATTGATTACCTAAAATTTAAATTACAGAGCCATGTGATACACCTAAGGGTTCCATAATCAGGGGTCAACTTACTGTCCGTTAGGGGGTTAAAAATCACAACCAAAACGCCACTCCCTCAAGAAACAGGCAAAGGAAAGAGAACGAGAGAAGTCAACAATGAACTAAAACCTCGCCTTGACAAACAATTCAGCCACAGCCATAGATTGATTGACAGAACACCAAAGAGTTGCGGACCTGTTTACATTGAAAGAACGGAAAAATATTAAATGACTTGGCCATCATCGCGTACTACATTCAATAGGACATATTTGCATAGGACTTGAGGGCCTTGCAAGTCTTCTGTTTCCATAATATGTCTTCTGTATGGGGCACATGCCTCAATTTATCATTGCATGCTATTTCAATATACTTCATCTTTGTTTTTCACGAGACTATCTTACCCATTAGTCCGAATATTCCCTTCAGTCAGGAATACGATCTAGTTTCTCATACCACCCATGAGTGGCGGGACCCACAGCTTAAAGTCTTCAGCGAACGATAGATTTTTTAGCAATTTTATTTTGTCAGAAGAAATATTTTTCTTTTTGTAAGCCTCAGCCAAGGCTTGAACCACTGGCCTTTGCGTAATAAGTCAGCACACTACCTTCTAGACTACGGCGACTTGTGCAACAGAAAATCTAGAAGTAGCCTGAGTGTTACAAGCGGCTTCCTAACCTGGCACAAATGTAGATACAGAGAACACTTGTTGAAAACAAGGATCTCTTCAGAAAATCGCCAATGGAATTATAGTTTGTTCTCTTCGAGATGTCTGAGTTGGAATTTAAACCACGTCCTCACATCTAATAAACCAACACATCAAGTAGACTACTATCAACCATACTCACATCACATAACGTCCATAATTGGCCATTACAGCCCTGCAGTCAGGATTACGGTCTAGTTTCTTACACCACTTATGTTGTGTGTGTTAATTTTATACACGATTGAGGAGACCTGCAGTTTAAAATCGCCTCCGAACGAAAGAATTTTGGAAAACTTTTCATGGCAATTTTATTTTACCCTCAGCGTTTATGCCAGAAATCGGCTGGAAGGAAGTCGCCAAAGTAAAATTTGTTCACATTTCGTTTCATTTTTTATGTCTGTCCTCGGATTGGAACCGTGACCTTTCGTCTAATAAGCCAACACGCTACCTTCTAGACTAAAGCGACATCAAATATATTCATTGAGGTTAATTTCCAATCTCAGTAACCTGCCTTATCAACTTGCAATCTATCAAATATGCAATGTGTTTAATGGCGGACCTATTTCCAAAAAGAAAACAAGGAGATCCATGCGAACAACTAAATTTTATAGCGATTAAGTGGATGAACAAGGTGGTTGGTATGGTCTGAAGATTAAAGCGGTTGACTACTAACCGCAGTAGCACAGTTTCAAACCGAATTTAATGAAATTAAAAATTATGATCCCTTCATCCCCTTGGAATAGTCCGTACAAAAAGTTTTCAGACTCGTGACGCAAGAGTTCACAAAACCAAGAACGGACATCCTCGAGAAGGAATAAGAATTCAATCGTCAAAAAAAAGCTTTCTAAGCACTACAGTCAATATATTGTGACGACAGATGGCAAACGTATGAATTAAGGTCTATTGCTTGCTTAGCTTGAAAAACTTGATCAATAAATCTGAAGCAAAGCATAGAATTAATAACCGCAAAAGAGAGATTCTTTGCAGCTGCCATATGTTCCTTAACGAAACGAAAAGGAATTTAAAAAAAAAAATGTTAGTGAAGATTCGAACCCTCATACATCACAAGACAGTATTTTCAGAGCAAATACTTTAGAATGCAGATGAGCTTTTCACGAGTGTCATGTGTCCTTTGAGAACTTTTTTAAAGATGATGTATTAAATATTGATGAATGAAGACTTTATGGGAAAAAAGTAACCCCCCCAATATGTTCATTTTATATCCTTTTCATGTATTTTATTTGCGAAAACAATTCCCATAAAAGAAAAGTTAACATACAACTGCCAGTATAAGCTTGAATAGGATGTTTAATATTTAATTTCTTCATCTTCTCGTTTTGCTTGTATTGACTGTTCAAATTTAAATATTTTAACAAAACCTAAATATTTCAGAATAAAACACCACTACCGCCAGCCACCACACTTTCTTTACGGTCTGTTTAATAACTTTTTTTTTTTGCAAGAGTTACAGAAAGAAATTTGTTTTTAAGTTTACAAAAACAAAACAAAATAAAAAAAGAAAAACTTGCATTTGAAGAAAGAAACAAAAAAATGTCGTATGTATGTATGTATGTATGTATGTATGTTTATAAAGAAATTTGTTGAAAAATTATTTAAAAACTACAAGCATCGTAGAGTTATACAAACATAGGAGTGCCCCCTAAGAGAGAAAATGGAAGAAAAATTTATTGAAAACACGAAATGCTTTTAAAAATATTTTCAATAATTTTTTTAAGGCTTTAAAAATGATTTTCTTTGTTGTTTTCAGGTTTTTTTTTAATTTTTTTTTTGTTTTTTTTTTTCTCTTTTCATGGGACACCCTTACTTTACACTCGTATGTCTAGCCCAAAGCTTTGAAATTTTTTTTCTTTTTTGCTTTTTTCAAGCACTTGTTCCATTGTTGTGGATATTTTTTGTGTCGTTTTCTTTTTTCTCAGTTTATTTGTATCTAAAATTGGTATCAAACTCAACGCCGTAAGACAGAAATAAAAATAAAATCGAAGTGAAGAAAAAATTGCAGAAGCAAGGAGAGGGCAACAACTATAAATGGCCACAATATAAAAAAAAAAGTTTGTATTTTGCTGGAAAGCAGAAGCTGTAGTCGATACATAAACTGTCAATATAATATGGGAAATAAAAACTAAAACTCAAAGACGTTACAGTTACAGTTACAACCGTTACATATTGACATTGCCAACTGCTATAGTGTTAGGCTACAACCGATTTCGTATGAATCCCAAATTGGAAAACCATTTATTTTTTTCTTTTTAATTTTTAATTGTACTTCACATGGTAAATAAAGAAATTATTCCATGGCAAGCAGGTACGTATACAGGTCAGTTTATAAATTTAAAAGTTTTACTCAATTTAGATTCGGTTTTTGTGGTACAATTTACATAAAGGTGATGTTATTTCTTTAGTGACCATTTTATCGGTAAATGGTTTTGGTCTTAAAGAGTCAACCGTTTAATGAAAAAGTAATCGCTATTAACTATTCATGGACGTGAGCACAGCAAAGCAAAGAAAGTAAGTTTTTTTTTAAATGAATATTTGAAATGAATGGAAGGATAATGAAAGTTATAAAGTAGAAAGGATATGTGGGAATAAAATATAGAAATGTATTGCCTAGAATAGCATCTGTTATTTAATAGGCACTTTCGCCTTGAGGGAATAAGACGCACAATTTTGTCGAATTTTTAGGGCTCTACTGGAATAATTCCCGATATAAAGAGGAAAATAAAATCATGATTTTTAAAAAAAGAAACTTTCCAGTATACATACATACGTACATATATACATACATACATACATACTTCATACGTAAATACATACATACATACATACATACATACATACATACATTACACTACACTACATACATACAAATACATATCATACTAATACATACATTCATACATAAATACATACATACATACATATTTCATACGTAAATACATAATACATACATACATACAATACATATACATCATACATAATAATACATTTAATACATACATACATACATACATACATACATACATACATACATACATAGATACATACATACATACACAATTGGTCATTACAACCCATCAGCCAGTATTACAACCTAGCTTCTCACACCACTTATACTGTGTGTGTTAATTTTATACATGAGTAGCAAGGCCTACAGTTTAAAATCGATTCCGAACGACTGATTTCATGGCAATTTTTATTTTATCCTCAGGAATTATGCCTGAAGTCGCCGTAGTCTCGTAGGTAGTATGTTCGCTTATTAGACGAATGGCCAGGGTTCGAAACTAGCCTTTGGCAAATATTGAACTACGGAAATGATACAAAATCATCAGAATAAGGAGTTGAAAACCAATTAAAGGGCTTTTCGTTATTGGAGATCAACACTTCCGAGTTTACTCGCTTAAATGGTCATTACAACCGTTAGTGGTGTTCGATTTAAGTTGACAGTTTGCTCAATCCAATACAAAGCCCAAAATTTTATTACTTTGTGCTTAAATGAGCAACACATGTTTTTTCTAAAACATCACCCTTATCCTCTTTATTACTTCTTTATTATGCTTCTCTTTCATTAACAAACTTTTTACACTGAACTGGGCGAGTGATTCTAGGTCTGCGTAAAAAGAAAGCATTCGTTGAACATGAATGGCATGTAGTGGTGAGAAATTTGTGCTGATCTCTCCTTTGTTCAAGATCTGATCTTCATACGATGTTCATTGTAATCAAAATCTTTTCAATGGTACAGAGGACTTTCGAAGCAATTTCGAAAACCATTCAAGCGGTATTGCTCGGATTACTAGCTAAGCCAACAACAAGTCATTATTCAACACATTATCACTAAAAATTATACTTAAAGGCTCCTTACTCCTACTTAAACCATATCAACAAATGACGAATGTTTTCATTGATAATTTGCTTAACAAAAATGTCTTAAGTGAGCATTTGATGTCCCTTGCAGGAATCTAAATTCTCTAATAGGTTAGAGTAACTTATTGAAATTTTGTTCACGAAAGAGCTCTTCTGTCCTTTGCGAATATTTGTGATTACTTGAGCAATCCGAAAGCACTAGAAGAACCGAGGTTGAGTTATACGGAATCTATAAAATTTGGAGGCCTAAAGGCTCAATTTGACTGCTGTCATGGGTTATGTTGGCTTTGAGAATCATGGGATGACCATGCCCTCAAAAGCCTCGCTCAAAATATATACAATGTTGCAACAGCTCTAGTATTGCCTTTCTGTTCAAATCACATGTCGTTGGTGTCCAGATTCTTCAGTTCAGGCCAAAAGAAGTTGATAATTATCGATGTATAGTGCTCGATGATAACAATGAGGACATGTTTAAGCTCATTCTTAAAGAAATATGAACCGATGATGCCACCAACCCAAAATCCACACCAAAAGCTCGTGGTTCGGATCGCTGAAGATGATTTTCGATGAAAATTGGGATCAAGACCCCATTTATCCAACACACATTGTTGTTCTATGATCGTTTACCTTCAATCCTTTAAGTTATTTGCAGAAGTGAAAAACTCTCTGATACTGGTTAACCTAACTCATGAGCTCCTATATTAAGTGAACCATTTTATGAGTAGCGTACTAAAATAGCCACAAGCATAGACAACCAGAGAGTCATAAAAAATAATACAAACTGTTTAACTCTCCGACTATTTGTTAAGAATAGAAATGATAAAGAAACTGCTTCCAGCTAAAATGACCAAGAAAAAGAAAAAAAAAACCATACGCTGTGAACATTTTTCGTACGATAGTTGTTGTAGTTCATGTTGTTGGTGGAGTGAAAGAAAGAAATGATTGGCAATAACAATGCCATCAATGTGACAGGAACTTGACTGTTCTGCACTATTGGGCGCCGGGCAGGCACTTGCACTTAACCAACTACAACAGCAACAACAATAACATCTTTCTAAACCAATATGACCACAAGAAATTAAAGAGAAAGAGAAACAGAACGAGAATGAGAACGAGAACGAAAAAAAAAGTAAAAATAAAAAGAAAACAAACATGGTTACCGCTACGTATTGAAAGCATTTCGATTTCGAATTTTTTTTTTTCCAGCAATTCCTACAGTTTTGTTAAACTTTTACTAGCCTCTACTGGTAATTTAATGTGTGTGTGTGTGAGAGTGCCACAAAGCAGGCAAGATTACAACAATTATGAAGTCATTCAGCCAGAGAAGATATTCCTCTCTTCCATTGATTTTTGCATGCCATTCATGCATATTATTGGCTTCGAGACATTCGAAACTGGTCAACAACAATAGTCAAATGAAATGGAAATAGAAATGAAGGAAGCAAAAAATAAAACAAACACTGCAGAGAGAACTACAGGCAAACAAGACTGTGATAAGTAAGAATGTGAAGCAGAAAAAATCTAAGAACTCTGGTTAAAAATGAGAATAGAAAAAAATGATAAAAAAGGGAAAAAAAAACAAGAACTACGGACATAATCGTTATAATAAAAATTGCATAATATTGGTGGTAAAAAGAAAATAAAAAAACGAAAAGAAAAAGGAAAGGAGAAAAAGGTGAAAAGAAACCCATAAATGCTTGCCTCAATGAGGCAAAGTGATAATTTTAGTGGCTGGAAAAAAGTGTGTTAAACGGTGTGTTAAAAAAAAGAGAAATCAATTGCTATGCTTAGCAAAACTATGCAGAATTTTAAAGAGGAGCAAAGTAATGATGAAGAAAAACCATGGAAACTTGATTGTGACCATAAGCCACATGACTTCTAAGTTGGTGAATGAATAAAGACTTACAAATTGCCCTTCTTTTTCTAAAACTTCAACTTAATTGTGAAGAAATTAAAAGACAGTCATTCAAGATATTGGCCATCACAACTCGCATCTGTTCCTTTCCATTTTTTTCTTCGTGGTTCAACTTCTATCCCCAAATCAAGATACTTTTTGGTTCCCTTACACGCTAGAAACTGCTGATCAATGAACCCATATGCAACAAGTAATACTCATTCGATGCAACATATAAGAAATACGACATGTTGCATACAATATCAAAGTAAAGTTTCCACTCATATTTATGAGTTTCGCTGCACGAGGCTCAGAGCAATTTGTTTACAAAGTGTAAGCTTGACGCCTTAGTCTAGTAGATAGTGTGTTGGCTTATTAGACGTGAGAACAAAGTTCAAGCCCCCAGGTTTGACATCTCCAACAAAAACGAAATACAAAAAAATATTTCTTCCACACGGCTAATGGAGCCTGAACTCTTCTGTTGAGTGGAAGCGGATGTTTGGAAAGGTATTGGCAATGAAATAAAAGATAAAGAAAGAACAGACTCTTTTGAACCTGTTCACGCCGGCGCTTAAATTCATGGTTGTCACGTACTGACGGCTGCGCTAAATGATTTTCGCACTATCGGACGGCAACTGTTTTGCAGCAATTCAACGGTTTCGTGTAAAGTGCTGTGTTTTTCTTCGAAAATTCGTCTCATTCTCATTAAATCTTTTGAATTTTTACAGTGAACAGTACTGAATTTTGTTAACGATCTAAATATTTGGTGTTACGTACCGTCTAATAGCATAATCAAATGCGTACCACCGATAGTACATGTCATCCGATGTGGCAGTCTAGTACGGGCCACCGATGGTACACGCCGCCCGATGAGGCAATCTACTGCGGGGCCACCGGTTGTACGCGCCGCCCGATACGGCAGTCTAGTGCGGGTCACCGGCGTGAACGTGTTAAACCAAGTGGGTTTGAGGCAATCAAAACCTTTTTTTGGGAATTTACAATAAGAGAAGAATCTCAGTCATGCATCAGACTATCCTGATTTGCAGATTTCTACGAAAAACTCTGAGCGTAAATAAAAATTGCCATGAAAAGTTTCTTCAATAGCTGTCGTTCGAAGTCTACTTTAAGCTGTAGATTCCGCCGCTCGTGTATAAAATTAACACGCACAACACAAGGGCTGTGAGAAGCTGGGTCGTAATCCTGACTAAATAATTGTAATGACACATATTTTTACCTTCCAAAGGTAAACCCATTAGTATTACTGATTCAATTATCGAAGGGATTTCAGTTAGAGCCATGCTGGAATTTTGTTTCCTTTCGATGTTAATGCATTTGTTATGGGTAAAGCTAAAGAGTTTATAATTTAACTAAATAAGCATACATAAGCCATCAAAATGTCATTCTCATCCTAGTTTGTAAAATTCTAAGAAAAATATAAAAAACTCTGTCTGAGCTCAGGTCGCTTTTAGAGCTCTCTGACCTCTTATATCGGGTGGGCCATGTGGCGGTTTAAATTTGAACCAGCGGCTATTTCGAATCTGGTAATGCCGTTCTATTCTGTCACAAAATTCAGCATTTTATCACCACTGAACATAATGAATCGATTTACGCTTGAGAAGCATTGGAATTTATTGAAAATTTATTTCAAAAACAAAGACAATTGGTCGAAAATATTTTGCCAAAAAAAAAATCATTCTTTCGGATGAAGCTCATTTTCATCTTGGTGGGTACTTTAACAAGCAAAATTACCGCGTTCAGGGTATTACGAGTGACTTTTTAGTGCAGCTGGTAGAGCGTATTCATCATTGGCTCGTATTCCTTTGAAAATGAGGACAGCGCAACCATTACATTCAATAAAGATGCCTAACGCATCATGATAACCGATGTGAACAATGTTTGGTTTCAACTAGATGGTGCAACTTGCTCCACATCTCATGTTGCAATCGATTTATTTCGTCAATCGTTTTATGGCCGTTTAATTAGGCGAAATGGTGATGATAATTGGCCGTCAAGTAGCTGAGCTTTGACGCCATTGGGCTATTTTCTGTGGGGCGCCGTTAAAGTAAAGTGTTATGTTTGAGAAGCAATTTATCTTATGTTTTGAAGTTGAAAGCTGAAGTTGAATTTGAAGGCTGAAAAGATCTTATGATTTGAACCCTTTCGAGTGATGATACGTGAAGTCTCACGTGTAGAAAATTTCTTATGACTATGATTTACAATCACTGCATATGATGTTGTTTTTTTTTAGTTGGAATCCAACTTAATTTTTGTAGTTTCCCAAATTCCTAAACATTTTCTTACCTGCCATGAAAATTATCCGCTAATAATTCGATTGTTTTAACGGTAATAAAATGGCAGACATTGAAACTCATGTTCAAGTGACTAATAATGGATGACACTTAAAAATTTAAACACTTCCACTTCAGTCATGAATGAAGACACTTTTATTATGAATCGTAACGCTTTTATAGATTCCGACACACAGGCAATAGTGTTTGAATTTATGTGTATGATTGAAGCAGTATGTCTGTGTTATTGATTTCAACAACAATTGATGGTTAATGAAGCATAACGTATCATTGAACTTTATTGTCTATTAGTTCTCAAGACAACAACAAAAGCATTGAAAAGCAGCATCATAGTGGTTGTGGAAGAAGAAAAAAACATTCTCAAGGCAATAAAAGCAATGAAAAGCCGAATCATATGAGAATATGTTGCAATTACAAAATGTTACCCATAAAACTATGTATACATGCATACATGTATGGCATGTATGCAGCACTTAAAAAGCATGTAACAAGACCCCCGATTTCAAGACTAAAAGAAAATCAAAGGCAATAAAAGCAAAGGAATCTTCTGTTGATCACAGAATTGTCTCATTTAAGCCCTTCGATGTTATTTTATAGGCTGTGACTCCAAGTTGTCATGCTTTTTTTAATAAAAAAAAACACACAAATTGTCTGTATGAACAGCCTTAAATGAAGACTCCTTCTTATATCAAGTGCTGCCATAAGTGCCACTCCGTTTTCTTATAAAATTTTTTCACTTTTTCTTCTTCTTCTTCTTTTTGTGGCATTATTGCGTTTCTATTTTTATATGAAAAAAAAGCAAAAACAAAAAAAAAACTGAAACACACTTTGCATGACGATTCCACGACGATTCGACTGCTGCTCATGCTGACAACAATAATAATGATGATGAATGTTGCACTTTATGTTTGGTTTTAAACATGTTGCAACACTCCATTCCATGGCATGGCATAGCATGGTGGGTGCTGCCAATTTTGAAAAATTTAAATTTAAAGCATAAACAAAATTTCTATTTTAAGTTGTTTGTTGTTTGTGTTTCTTTTTTCTCTCCTCTTCTCTTCAACACTAGTGACTCAGTTTTGTGAGTTTCTTTTTCGTTTCGAATTTTGTTCGGCCAAGTGTTGATATCTGGATATTTTTAGAATGACATCCACTTGGTGTTGGCCACTCCCGAGTGCTTTTATTTGATTCATAAATTTTTTATGTAAACATTTCGTAAATTTGTTTGGCGGCGTTGATGAAATTAATTTTTTTTCTCTCTCATTTTTATGTTTTTTAATTACTAAATTGAATTCGAATTGGTATTTCCGGTTTATTTACAACACTCCAGTTTGTTTTGACCTCTTTACGACAACACAATACTTAAGGTTGTCATTTTAAGATGAAACAGCTATCGGACAATCGATAACTTCTTCTCAATTAATATCTTAGAACCTTATTTCAAGCACTTTCGATATGATAAATTTCTATGTTATCACTGCCAGCCTGAGATATTGAAGAAGAAACAAGGTCTTCTTTTATTACCCAAAAAAGTAACAGAAAAGAAGAAGAAGAAGCTGCATCATTCAATTCGAAAACAAAGTAGCTTAGGTAAGATCATAACGCATTTCACCAGAACTTATAAAAGCCATTTGATACTGCTTTACCTTCTTCTTTTTATATTTAAACACACTTCGGACTAAGAAATAAGCAACCTGTTATCAATTGCCATTAAATTTTTGCACTCTGGCATATAGCATGTGACCTCAATCGTTTTATTTGAAGATGCTGCTGAAGTTGTCTTCATACAGACGCCCTGCAAAAACTACCCATCAAGGAGTATTACGAATACTACGAAACAATGGCCAACGTGGTTACCCATGTGAATAATAGATCCAGTTAAAGAGTTAATGTCAGTTTCTTTGTTTTAATTGATATCCAATCCTTTTGACTAGACTTCAAATAGGGATCATCAATTTGAACCATTTGAAAGAACCTTTAAATGCAATGGGAACGGATGCTTGGAAGGATATTTTTAAACCAAATACATACATAGGTGGTCATTACAACCCTTCAGTCAGGATGACGACTCAGCTTCCCACACTACTTATGTCTGTGTGCTAGCTTTATGCATGTGTGTTGGGACCTACAATTTAAAGTCGACTTCGAACGAAAGATTTTTTGAGGAACTTCGCTTGGCAATTTCATTTAATCTCTGCTGAGAGCTAGTAGCCGAAGGAATATTTTGTTGTCTTTTGTTTTGTTGGAGATGTCTGACCTGGGATTTGAACCGTGGCTTTACGTCTAATAAGCCAAAACACTACCAACTAGACTATGTCGACTACAATCTGCCTAGAACATTCTGCAAGAGCTATTCGTTTGTACTCCTTTGAAAACCTCCTCCAGGTCTAATAAGCCAATAATAATAATCTAATAATACCTACTAGATTAATAATATAGGTCTAATAGGTCTAATAATACCTACTAGAATTACGGTGACTACAATCTGCCTAGAACATTCTGCAAGAGCTATTCGTTTGTACTCCTTTGAAAACCTCCTCCAGGTCTAATAAGCCAATAATAATAATCTAATAATACCTACTAGATTAATAATATAGGTCTAATAGGTCTAATAATACCTACTAGAATTACGGTGACTACAATTTGCCTAGAACATTCTGCAAGAGCTATACGTCTGTACTCCTTCGGAAACCTCCTTCACGACCATGAATGCATCAAAGTTGAAGCAAGGAAAACGTACTGCACATAGGGCAATTTTGCAGTATTGATAGAGAAGAAGGAAACAAAATCTTATTTTCCAAAGCAAAAAGGAGAAAATGAAAAGACGAAAGTGTGAGAAATTATAGGGGCTTTGGAGTCCCAATGATATGAGGAAATATTACTGAAGAATAAAGAGTTACGTCTAGCCCAAGAAGGAGATGTTGCGATTGATTCTAATCGCATGCTCAAGTTTTGAAATCCTGACTTTTACAAGCCAAGGGTAATAAATTATAGACGAAGATGTTAGGTGTGCTACATTTAATCAAAAGGAAATCAAAACTTAAACAAACCCGTTGGAAATCTACAAACTTAATTGTAGTACTTTGAAGAGTAGGTACTCAGAAGAAAAAGCTTCGAAGAGTACACTTTTTATAATAAAAACTTAGCATCTGGTAACCTTAAGAAAATAACACAATATGCACCAAGGCTCTCCAATGTATGACAACTAAGCAGATGATAGATCTACTGTAGCAGGTTCTAGCAAGATTCCAGCCTAGATGCAATACTTTCTTTGAACATGTATTAGGTGTAGTTTAAGCCTTTCACTGTTGATATTGCACTCTACGAGGGGCTGAGGGGTAAAGTAGCTGTGAATTATTTGTTAATGAAAACCTTAAAAACAATTTTGAATATTTTTAAAGTTTTCTACGGGGCTTCCTGGAGTTTGTAATTCAATTCTTTAAAGATTCTCTTCTGATGTCTCTACTCTGCATAGGCTTAAACACGATCAATATTTTTCATCAAATTTTCGATCAAATTTTGAACTCGAAAAATAAAAATAAAATCCCTGCAACTAAAAGCCTATATTGGCTAGACACAGTTTATGTTATAATAAATGGGAAAGACTCCTCACAGCAAGAATTTGATAAACAATCCATCTCATTAATCACTTGTAAATTCCGATCATGATACGAATAATTCTTTAATAAATAATTGAAATATTTCTTTACAAGACAAATTCAAATTCATAAAAACAAAAAATTCTACTTCTTTACTTAGCCGACTATATGCTCCCGCTGTTTTATAGCCCATAAAATAGCAAAAAAAAACTTTTTAGGCATTTAAAGATTATGGAAATGACATTATTTTGTTCGTGTATTTTCTTTTTTTGGCAAATTTAATTTAATGAGTTGGCTTTACGCCAAGTAATATAATTCACCCCAAACAAATTTCAACGCAACGCTATTATTTGATGATAATATGCTTGCTTACTTCATATTATTGTAGGAGAATACTTTCTACTTGGGAGAGACATTTTTTTTTTGGATATTTTTATAAAGATTTTATCAAAATTTTTAATTTTTCTTTGAGGATTGCTATGATTATTGTATGTTTGTTGAAATATGTATTCAAAATTAAAGAAATATTTAATCAATGAATTGTGAAAAAAGTAGATTCGCCTTCCATGAAGCGAAGTATATTTCGTAGTGTATGAAGTGCGATCATTTTCGAGTATTAATTGTTTTATGATTAGTCCAGTTCTGAAAATCGTAGGTTTAGGGGATTTGGGCAAGCAATTTAACCACTAAACCGCTACACATTCAATCACGTATTTACACTGCCCTAAATCGTGAAAGAAAACTTGCAGAAACAAGTCACGTAATCTCTGTGATAATAACAATTTCAAGATATTTTTCCTATAATAACACTATGCAACAAAATACAAAAAATTAAATACAACCGAGTAACTAACTACCTAGTCTAAGTTGTTCAGTTCATTGAGTAGCACTTAAAAATATTTTTTTTATATTTCTCGAACCCTCCAAACATGTTTTATTTGAGAAAAATGGTTTTTTGTTGGACTTTACGCACAAATTTATTGACTACACAAACATTTCTGAACCGATGTCTAAAATTTAAACCTTTTTAGAAAGCGAAGGTATGGGCCTTTGAAACGATATCCATATGTATATTATTTGATTTAATATTCTATGAGGTTTGATGAGGTAAACTTGGTAAATGCGAATTTTTTCATAATTTTTCAAGTTTGACCATTCATAGTCGCAAACTCTAATTAAAAAATATAAAATAAGTGGTGATATTCTTAAAATACATTCTCTTGTGAAGGGATTGACACTTGGTTTGATCAAATCGAACAAATATTACCGCAGTTATTGTTGAAATAATATAACAATCCTGTTATATTTTATATATATGTTAGTCATCTTATCAAATAAACTTTAAATTGAAAATTTTCAACATTTTTGGTAGATTTTAATCTTAATTGTTTATCGGAAAAGGTGTCAATTTCACGTTTGAGCAACCACAAGAAGTTGGCCAATGTTTGCTCAAAGTTAAATAATAATATTTGCGAAAAGCACAAATATTAGCCGATTTCTGGTAGTCGCCCAATTCGAAATTGACACATTTTGCAATCAAGATCCATCAAAACCTTTGAAAATTTTTAAACTGAAAGTTCATTTGATAAGATGACACATATAGTGAATAAATATAACACAAGTGTTATACTATTTAACTAGTAACTACCGTAATTTCCATCCAATTTTACCAAACGAAGTGTCAATCTCTTCACAGAAGAATGCACTTTAAGAATATCACCCCTTGTTGTATAGTTTTTAATTAAATTTTCCAATTAAGAATGGTCAAACTTGAAAAAATAAGAAAAAAAAAATAATATTTTCCAAGTTTAACCCATCAAACTTCATAACATATAAGTTTGAACAAAATGTTTATGTATGCCGTTTTAAAGGCTAATCTCTCCCCTTTTTAAAAAACTTTCAGTTTTTAAAATAGGTTCAAATATATTTGGATTTTCAATAATTTTGTGTGAAGAGATCAAAAAAAAACAGTTTTTGTCAAATAAAACAAATTTGGAGGGTTAGAGAAATATAAAAAAAATATTTTTGAACAACTTAGACTAGATAGTTACTTGAGTGTATTTTCACTGTCGCACCGTGTAATTTAGGCAACAATCCAAATCTACTTAAAAAAGAATTTTTCTTTCTTTCTTTTGTTTTCATTTTGGAATTTTTTAAAGAATTTCTTTTTGATTTCTTCCAATACATTGTATATGCAAATAATATCCAATAATTTATATGAATTAAGACAATAATTCTGACAAATTTGTTGACATGTTTGCAAACGAAATAAATCTAAATGCCACAAGTTGCAGGCATCACAATATCGTAAATTAAATTCAAGAAAACAAAGAAAAAAAACAGTGGAAGAGAGAAAAATTAATAGACGACAGGCAATAATTTTCAATTTCCAATTGTTTTTTTTGACCAAATAAATACTGTATTTAAACAAAAAAAAAAACAACAACAAAACGAAAACCAATTTTTAAATAAACATTACTTCGTATATTTAAATTTATATTATAAACCGTATTTGGAATGCCAATTTTAATAAATCTACTACACCCGGTCATTGCCCCATCGAAATTAACACCAAAAAACATGACCAACAAGTTGACAAAAAAAAAACAAAAACAAAATAAAACTTTTTTTGGATATCCTATGAAAAGTGCCACCACCTACATGGTAGGCGCGACATGTTGCAAGTAAATGAAGGCAAGTGTTGGAGTAGGTGTTCTAAATTTTTTTTGTTTTAATTCTTGTTCTGAAAATAAATTTATTTTGCCACAAACTCATTATAGTTCTTTTTTTTTTGTTATTTCCGACACAGGCAACAAAAAACGAGAAAAAAAAAATTGGAAAAATAATTGTTTTTAGTTTTATATTTATTTAAATTTTTGTTGTTGTTGTTGTTTTATTTATTTTATGAATTTGAAAAAAGTCATAAAGAGCAACAACAACAACAACAACAACAACAAGTGTTATAATTTTTAATTTAAAAACTTTTACACACAAACTCAGACACAATCAGACCGCTAACTGAGTCGCAGTTTGTTATGCCCAGCAAATGTAATTGAAACAAATTGTTGTGATGTTTGAACAACGGAAATAAATTGTTTGAAGGCACAAGTCAAAACATGTTTTTTTCTAGAACAAGGCATTTGAATCATTTTGTAATAATCATGCAGAAAGTGCTGATGAGACAAGGACCATTTAGGATTGTTTAATATGCCCAGAAATATAGAAAAATGACTACAAGATTTATCGCTATTATTTTGAATGCCATCCCTTCGATTACATAGGAAAAAATGAAGCCTAAGTAATGATTAACTATGCTGCACAGTGAGAGACATCTAAGGCTTACCCTAATCCATAGGTCATGGACCGAAGAATGAAAGAACTTACTTTTCCCAACCATAAAATTTTTCAATTAGGAGACCTAGAGCTCTACAGTTGTTGTTAACATAAACTGAACCAAGCAAGCGTTGTACGATCGAAGAAAAATTTTAATGCAAAAAGCGTTATGGTGTAGCTAACATATATACAAGCACAGTTCGCTATTACAAGCCTTCAGTCAGATGGTTACGACCTAGTTTCTCACACCACTTATATATGTTGTGTGTGTTAATTTTATACATTGAGTGGTAAGACCTACAGTGTAAAGCCGATTTTTGATCAACTTTTCATGGCAATTTTATTTATTCTCAGAGTTTTTGCCAGAAATCTGCTGAGAGGAAATCGCTAAAGAAATATTTCTTCATATTTTGTTTTGTTGGAAATGTCTGACCGGGGGTTTGAAGCCAACATACTATCTACTAGTGTATGACTACTACTAACTCTGATGACTAGCCAGGTTCGTTTTTCAAGAAATATGTACCGATGAGCCGCCAAACCACACTAAGTAACTAAGTCACTTGGTGTTCGCTAGACTACAGGGAATTTTATAGAGGACATTGGCTTGTACTCAGAGACAATTGATATCTTCCCAGTAGTCTAGCTGGTATTAGAGTAGAGAATAAATCCGAACAGTTTCACTGGCTTTACTGGTCAGACTCAAAGTATATTGAATACCTTATGATGAGAACTTATACGGCATGATCTAACTTCGTTAAAGTATTGAAAATGTTAACATATTTCTACACTAACGTTCTCCAGTGGTTTACAAGCGACCGTGGAGTAGAATAGAAATCCTATTAAAGAATTATTATAGATTGTGTATGTCAACAAATCATCGTGGTAGAGCATAGATAAAGACATGTGTATGCTAAATGGGCTGTGAAGCAATTGAAAACTGACTTTAATTATCGTGGACAAATCATTTTCAGCAATGAGACCCATTTCTGGATGAATGGGTAAGTGAACAAACAAAATTGTCCTGTTTGGGATGACAACAATTTACATGAGATCCAACGCAACCCTAAACAATCACAGTTTAGTGTGTATTTTTGTTTGATGGTTCGAATCCTCGGTCAGACATCAAAAAACCAAATATGAAAATAATATTTCTTCGGCGGCTTCCTCTCAGCAGATTTCTGGCAAAAACTCTGAGAGTAAATAAAATTGCCATGAAAAGTTTCTCAAAAATCTGTCGTTCGGAGTCGACTTTGAACTGTAGGTCCCGCCAATCATGTAAAAAATTAACAAACACAACATAATTGGTGTGAGAAGCTAGGCTGTAATCCTGACTGAAAGGTTGTAATGGCCAGTTATGTATGTATGGTTCGTCTTTGATAACGAGTTTGGTCAGTAGTCGCATAGTCTAGTAGGTAATGTTTTGGCTTATTGGACGCGAGGGCACCGTTCAAACCCCATGTCAGACATATTGAATAAAAGGAAATATGCAAAAACATTTCTTGGGCTATTGCCTTTCAGCAGATTTCCAGCAAAAACTCTGAGGAAATAAAATTGCCATGAAAAGTTTCTCAAAAATCGATTTTAAACTGTAGGTCCCACAAGTCATGTATAAAATTAACACACAAAACATAAATGGCTTGAGCACCTAAGTTGTAATCCTGACTAACCAGTTATGTATGTATCAGAGATTAGCAATGAATCATTTTTTCGCTACTCATAAGTACTCATGAAATTTTGAGTATGAGTGAGTCAACAATATTGAAACTAAACTACTCTGATTCATGCATACTCACTACAACGTTGATTTATAAGTAGAAGTTGCAATGAGTATGAGTACAACGCTGACATTCGAAATATGATTGATTCATACGCCTACTCTTTGAGGTTCATAAATTTAGAAAAATACTTATAATACTCAGAAATGATTCGAGTCATTCGAATCATTCATCAAAATTTACAGGCTTTGTTTTGGTTGCATTTACAGCAAAAGAAAAAAGACGCACAAGCAAAAAACACAGAGCAGCAATCTGAGCAAACACACAATCTTCTAGTGAGTATTATAGTGTTCGTATGCGATTCATACTTATTTTGTGATTCTTGTATGGAGAGTAGATCTCAAAAACATCATGTGTAGTATTAAGTATGAGTATGATGAGTACATCAAACTTTGAATATGAGTAGCAGGAGTATGATATTAAAATAAGTATGAATGCGTATAAGTATCAGAAATTATGAGTATGATTCGAATCTACTCATCATTTTGAATACTCATTGCTGATCTCTGGTACGTATGCATGGCATGTCACAAAGTTAACAGCGAGCATTCTAGATCGATGATTATCAATTTATTTTTGCCTAAATCGGATGATCTGGACGCCAAGGACATGTGGTTTCAACAGGACGGCACTATGTTGCACGCAACTTATACCAAATTGGATATTCTGCATGAACGATTTGAGAGCAAACTCATCTCACATGAAGTTGGCTATGCGTTTTAATATCCTTAAACTTTTCCTTTTGATGTTTTCTTAAGACAACAAAACACAGCAGTTTTCAAAGCCAACATAGTCCATGCTGCCAGTTAAATTCAGTGTGATTTATGAAGTGCGGTACACTTCACTCATTGAAGCCTTGGCGGACATTTGAACGCTGTCATATATCGCTTAACATATTTAATGTGAAGTGAGAACTGTTCGCTGGGTTACTTTTAAGGAGTGTGGCAACGATTTTCTTCTTCTATTTTCTTTTTAAATAAATTTTTCATGCACTTTATTTTTAATTAACCTGAATTTCCATGATGATTCGTTTATATCACTGAATTCAAGCGAACAAAAAAAATGAAGAGAATCTCTTCAAGCTTTTGAATAGAAATAACAAATAAAAATTTCATCAAACTACAGAACGATTAAAGAGAAAGTAATTCATTTAAGGTAATTCATTAAGTTGAGAAATTTAATTATTTTCATGTATTTAAATCCAATACGCCACCCCCCC
>QOCX01000054.1:339999-368149 GCA_005959815.1 Sarcophaga bullata
TGAAATTGTTTATAAATTTTACAAAATTTATGATTTTGCATGACTGACTGTTGTGTCACTCATAATGTAATTATTTTAAAAACAATGTAGCCTGTACATACATATTATTTACTGGCAATTTAAACATGTTATATGAGGCGTCAAAAACGTAAACAATCAAGTCAATTTAATTTTCAATTTTGAACTGAAACCCTATAAATTTTTGGTACAAACAAACATAATAAAATGGAAATAAAAATTTATTGAATATTATAACACTTTACTTACCACATTATTTGTATTTTAAATGCTAAATCCATTAATGTTTCGTAATCAATTCACTTGGCCACAATGTTGTTGACTATACAATGGCTAAACTGTTAACCAGTAGTAGAGGTTGGAAATTGAGCGTTGAATTGAAATTGTGTTGGAAATTTTGATGAAAATTTCAAAAATTATTTTAAACTGTAATGAGAATTAAAAGGAAAATAAACAATTAATTTAAATAAAATAAAATCAATTTTTTATAGTTTAAAGTAGCTCAAAAACAAACCGGCATTGTGCCACTAATAATACCGCAAAATGTCTACTATTTTACAACCCTCTCATCGTCTCCTCTCTCTTAAAGGATACTTTTCCATTTAAACCATTTAATTAACCAGCCATTCTATATACTCCAACTATACTTCAACCACTTTATGGTAAAACCATAACGTTTACGATATCAAATTAAAAACTAGTCACACGTACTTATCGCAAACATTAAACCATTAAGGATTAAACCAAAAATGCCATCCTCCTCCATCCTATATAATAATAAAATTGGTTTAAAAAAGAATAAATTTGTACGTTGTATGGTTGTTGTTTAGGATTAAGGGAAAGAATTCTAAGAGGTAAACATGAGAAGGTTTAAGCAGCGACACATATTAAGACAGACCACATGGTAAAAATAATGGTGCACATCGTGACAGATCCCTTCCCATGAGTTTAAAGTTGAACAAAAGCTTTTTGAGAAACTTTTCATGGCGATATTATTTACTCTCAGATTTTTTTTGGCAAAAATCTGCTGAGAGGAAGTCTGCTGAGTCAACTGCTAAGACTGAGTCTAGATTAGAATGAAACTGTATGGATATGCTGTGTCCGCTACGCAGAGGCAAAAAGGTTTGTCTTTGCGGATTAGAACAAGGAGCCGGTATAAAAGCTTCTCAGAAGGAGTGGTTTCACATCGCTAAAGAGGTCAGAACCTTTCTGTGGAAGTGTAATTTCGAAAATTATATTCGGCGAAATAGGTGATAGAGAGCGAGGTAAAGACTCACCCAAAAGCTGAGTGATTATTATGAGTCTTGCATTTGGCTATCGAGAAACAAACTCGGATTAGTAATCGTCTTTCCGACAATCTCTGCCAATACCTACAACATTTTTTCAACGCAGAAATCGCTCAAAGTTTAATAAGTAGATACTGCGATAAGGAGAACGAATCATAAGCACACATTAATGAATCTTAAAAGACAACTTCTGCTAGGCAGAGTGTCTTATTTGTACCGAACAGCATTAAAAATTCCTTCACAAAAAGATGGTTAGAAGAGAGTTATTGCATAACCCCATATGCAGACAATACAACAGATTATCTGGTTGCAGTTCTCTAGAAACTCCATATAACTAGACGTTTAAAAGAAATTAATTTGTCTCTGCGTCTTACCTAAAGCCGATCATTCGCTAGAACAGAATATCTTGATTGCCCTAGGAACTCTTGTTTTAACATCTGAACTAGCCTTAGATATAGACGACATGCTTATGCTAACTGAGTCTAAAGCTTGCTGGAAAACAATCTAAAAGGATATTAATTTTCAATGAGTAGAAGATCAACTTGTTTATCAAATTCATATGCATTGTTTAAGCAAGACTATGTAGACATTTAGAGAATCCATGAGACCCTGTTCGAGAGGCGATTTTTTAGCAATTCATGATAACCGAAACACGGTCGACAAAGCCTGAATTGCAATCATTTCTTCAGAGGCGATATTCTTAAAATAGTTTATCAAAGATCATAATCGAAGAAATATAATCTTACATACATACATACATAATTGGTCATTACATTCCTTTAGCCAACATTACGACCTAATTTTTCTCACCACTTATGTTGTGTGTGTTACTTTTATACATGAGTATCGGGACCTAGAGTTTAAATTCGACTCCGAACGACAGATTTTAAAGAAACTTTTCTTTGCAATTTTATTTACTTTCAGAGTTTACGTATTCATATTTCGTTTAGTTGGAGATGTTTGGTCCAAAGTTTGAATCGAGGCCTCACGTGAAATAAGCCAGTACTCTACCTACTAAACTGTGGCGGCTAATATAGAATATAATCCCTGGTATTAACTGGACCGTTAATCTCTTATCAATTGATTGCATAGTTACTAGAGTTTAGTATTTTCGTGTAAAAAATGCCATCCTTTTTCTACATTTTCAAAGAAAATTTATTTGGAAAAAAATCTGAAGTGGAGTAGTAATTAAAACCAACCCAGGCATCTCATGGTTGTTGTCTCGAATATTAATAATCCACTATATGATTAATCCAGAGGCCGTCTGGACTCTCTCGACAAAATGAAAACAACATTTAATATCATGAAAAAGGCACTTCCTCGAAAAGAGGCCACCAGTCCTACAAAACACAAATATTTACGAAGAATTCTTTAAATACTATGAATCCTTTTAGAATGAAACAAATTTATTTTCATGCCCTTAAAACAACTTTTCGAAATACTTCCCTTGTTTAGAAGTTAGTTTCCTTTTCCTTTGAAATCATCGTATACAGCATAACCAGAGACCATTAATAATATTTCAATCTTAAGTTTTCCTTCTCGATGGAATGGAATGATTCCACATGTGCGTTTATTTTTCTTTCTTTTCTTTTTGTATTCCAGCAAAGGCCAGAGATAAAGGATAGCAAATCGGTTAATGGAATAAAAAAAAACTCACGGGATTTTTATTATTTTTTTTCCTTTAAATTTTCAAAAAGGGATAAAAATAGAAGCCTAACATGTGTCAATAACACATGTTTACTTCTATCGATTAGTAAAGGAATCCTTTCCTTTCGTTTGGGTGATTTAAAGATAGAGAGGGGGGGAGGCGGGTTGGTGTGAGTTTATTAATGAATAATGCATTTGATTTTATGGATAAGCGTCAATAAATCATGCTTAAATTCCAAGGGATTGAAATTTAATTTTGAAATTTTTTTTTTTTTTTTTTTTTTTTGAAATATGAATTGAGGCTTATCGATAGCTTAAGGAATGGTTGTTCTAATTGAATCAAAAGGATTTTAATGGTAACGTGAAACATATGAAGTCCTTTCGTTTAGTTTTAAATTGTCCATAAAAATAAAATTTTTCATGAATGTCTGACGGGATTTTATTAAATTTATAAAGAAAGGCATGAAACGAATCGATTTTAAAGCAAGCAAGTCACAAATATTCTTCATTCTTACACACATATTTGTAGCCGCTGGGTGAACAAGTTTTATAAGAAAATCGATAGAAAACAGTCTGTCATACACCTATAAGGGAATTTGAAATTCAATTTGAATTACTTTTGAATCGCTTTGATGGTACATAGCTTCGACCAAAATTCTTCTGATCTAAGTCTGGTCTAGTTTACCTTCAACAAAATTTCTCTTCGATTCCATGCCTACGAGCATCGAGGGCTAAATTTTAGGAATTTGTGTGTCTGCTTCCTCTATGTGTGACCGATTTGGTGAAAAAGTGAAAAAGATCCACCGAAAAAGTTTCAGGTAATCCTTGAAGTATGTTCGTTACTTTCATTAAAACGAATCATGTTTTTACTCCACATTCGTAACACATAGTCGTAGAGTTTCGTTGTTAATTCTGTTAAACTTCTAAGAATTCCTTCCTACGTTTGTAAATTTAACCTCATTACCCGTGTTATGCTGATTTTGATCATGAGGTAAGAACAACTTAATTCGCCATTACGCCCCTTCCGTCAGGATGTCCGCCTAGCTTTTTACATCACTTATGCTAATTTTAGACATGAGTAACGGGACCAACAGTTTAAAGTATACTCCAAACGACAGATTGTTGAGAAATTTTCCATGACAATTTTATTTTTACTCTCATAGTTGTTGCCAGAAATCTGCTGAGAGGAAGTCGCCGAAGAAATATTTTTTATTTTCCTTTTATTAGAGATGTTCGAGCTGGTATTTGAATCGGGGTCTTATGTCTAATAAACCGGCTTATCTTAAGCAAGCTTATCATGAAGGAATATGGCATTCGTGCATATGTTGTTCACACACATGACTTTTATCGGATATCGCTTCATGGCTACCAATATATGCTCAATATAAGACAGGGAATTAAGATGTTTCAGGTGTCTCAGTTGGTTGCGGTGGCACTCCTACAAAGCATCTCGTAGTTTACTAACAGGAATACGAGTGAGTTGATGAAAAATTAAGCTCAAGCAGCAAAAGTTCTTCAACACTAAAGCCAATACATTTTCTCTAAGAACAATATTGTTAGGCCGCGACAGTTATGAATCCTATCGTCTATCCAACGGCCTGCCATTGTTTAACTGGAGAAATTGGGCTAATGAGTGTAAAACAAAGGAAAGCAAAAAATTTTGAAACCAAAGGCATTGCTTCACATGAAGTGTAAAGAAGGTTTTTTGAATGGAAATAATATGCAACCGAGATGGCGATTAACGGTGGAATTTCTAGGCACTGCAACTAGAATCTCTATACTCTCTATAGGGACTTTATAGAAGTCGCCCGAGAAGCATAATACAAGTTCACCAGTAACCAGTTCTAGTTGTCTGTCAATATAAACTGTTTCGTGACACTCTGGGTAGGAAGCAGAGGTCAGCAATGAGTATTCAAAAAGATGAGAAGATTCGAATCATACTCATAATTTCTGATACTTATACGCATGCATACTTATTTCAATATCATACACATACTACTCATATTCAAAGTTTGAAGTACTCATCATACTTATACTTAACACTACACATGATGTTTTTGAGGTCTACTCTACAAGAATCACAAAATAAGTATGAATCGCAAACGAAAACTACAATACTTACTAGAAGGTGTGTTTGCTCCGTTTGCTGCTTTGTGTTTTTTGCTTGTGCGTCTTTTTTCTTTTGCTGTAAATGCAACCAAAACAAAGGCTGTAAATTTTGATGTATGATTCGAATGACTCGAATCATATATGAGTATTATAAGAATTTTTCTAAATTTATGAATCCGAGTGAGTAGGCGTATAAATCAAACATATTTCGAATGGTAATGAGTTCGATGTCAACGTTGTACTCATGCTCATTGCAACTTGTACTTATAAATCAACGTTGTAGTGAGTACGAATGGATCAGAGTAGTTTAGTTTCAATATTGTTGACTCACTCATACTCAAAACTTCATGAGTACCTATGAGTAGCGAAAAACTGATTCATTGCTGATCTGTGGTAGGGACATTAAGCAAATTATAGTTCGAAATTTCCACAACATGGGATAGGGTTGTACCATAATAAAGGGGTAGAAAATATAACGAGATAGACTAGATAAGATAATTTATATCACAGTCACATTTACATGCGATAAGTTGTAGTGTAGGAACGAGTAAAAGTTCAGCCAAGAACCCAAAAAATTTTAGGTTCGAATATAGTAGAAGGCGAAAAAATTGCATGTCAATGAAAGCATTGAACTTGTATTGAAAATTTGATCACAGATTCCGATGTAGAGTACAAAATAGCCAAGTTCTTTCGCTCTTCATTGTGTAATTGACTATATTATTACTGTTTACATAACTTAAGTAAAATCAAATAAAAAAAAATTTAGGATTTCATGAATTTCGTCTAAGACTGCCAGAAAATATTTCTTGAAAATCAATTTTCATCTCACATACCAACTTGGCTTTCATTTCTTTCTTACCAAAAACCAATACTTATTGTTAAAATTCAATACGAATCATTTCCAATGTGGCAGCAAAAAAAAAGGAGAAGAAATATTCTCCCCAATATCCGTTAGATGTTTTATTAAGACAACGTGTTGTGACTTTATTTACCTGACTTATCATTACATCGGCAACATGGCTGGTTTACTGCTAAAATACTTCCGTTTCCGTTTTAATAATAATAACAACAGACATGGCAAGAAATGGCAAGAGACAACAAAATGACTAAAAGGCAAATACCGGCAAAGACGAAAAAAGAAAAAAATAAAGAAATACGACGACGACGTGTGTTTTAAGCGCCACTGATGATGATACTGCCACTGATGGTGATATTATCGCCATTTGCTAAGAAATGCTGTTTTTTTTCTGGATTTTTTTTGCTTTTTCTTTTTGCTGCAAATATCCTCCTTAAGTATCATCAAGTTTTTTCCCTTTATATCTTGTCTTTTTGCTTCTTCTGTTTCATTATATCATAACACTTGACCTTTTAAGATGTTTGATGAATAAAGTTCGAAGCAACGAAACCCGGTAAGCATTACTGGCAATACTGGCTGTTGCTATTGTTGTTATTACGAAAGTGTTACCTTTTGGATACAATTTTTTCCTTGTTGTTGTTGTTTCTAATGCCAATAGGCTTATTTAAGCCAACTACTTGTAAAACTGTGTATGTGGCATGAATATAAAAACAAACTTAATATCCAGCATACTCAACATAACATATATCCTTTTTATCCTACAAAGGATACCATTACCATCAAAACCCAATCGCTCACTCACTCAAACAAACAAAACAAACACGCATCATGCCATTATTAACGCATTCCTTATTTGAATTTTTGCGTATACAACAGAGAGAGAGAGAGAGAGAGACAGTGAGAGAGAGATATGAACTCCTGTTGCTGGCGGCGATAATGATGCTGTTGTTGATTTGAAATTTTCATTTCCAAAGAAATGAAAAACTGAAGATTCATTAGAAGATGTTAACATTTCGGAAATTTACCTGTGATTATACATTTGCCAGCAAACAAAACACAGAAGCAGAACTTAGAAGCACTTTATTATTCTTTTCGCATTTTGAAGGAATAAATCAGGGAGGAGGGAAAAATAAATCAAAGAAATTCTAAGAAATTCAAATAAAATCCTGCCTGTTGCTTTAAAAACGTTTTCAAAGTTAATCGTTGATTAAATTTTTCCTGGAATTTTATAAAAATAATCGTTTAAACTAAGCAATAATTAAAGATAATAGGAAACGCGTGTGATAACATAGTAAAAGCATGACTTTGCTTCTTCATGGTATCTTACCAGACAACAAGACTGACAGTAACACAACTGGAATTCTTCAGCCTCATCACATTAGTGCAAAAAGAAGAAAATTAAGTTCATAACATGGGTTACCGAAAAGTAAGTACCAGGAAAAAGGCTTAGGAAGTACTCTCCTACACATGCCTGTAATAATGCAAAGAAGACTTGAAAGAGACTGTAGGAATCAGATGCTAATTCTTACTTACTTAATTAATCATTATAATTCTTTAGTCAGGACTACAACCTAATTTCTCAAGTCACTTATATTGTCTGTAGTAACTTTACCCATAAGTGACGGAACCCACTGTTTAATCTCGACTTCATACGACAGAGTTAAGCAACTTTTCATGTCAATTTTCTTTTCTTTCAGAGATTTTGTCCGAAGACTGCTGAGAGGAAGTCGCCGAAAGAATTTTTTATTCATATTTTACACAAAGGGCTCTTGTCTAATAAGCCAAAAAACTAGCTTGTGATGTCTCACAAGATCAATACTCTACGCATTAAGACAGAAGAACTCTTACATTCCTCACTCCTCTGTATTTACTTTTCATCGACTTCAAGTTAATCTTGACTTCAATCGCATAAATTGTTCATTTCATTGGGTCTTCCAAGAGGGTCTTCCAAATTGTCATTCCAAATCTCCAAATTGTCATTTTTTAGTCTGTTTTGCCAAATTGTCATGGCCGGATATAGCATTCCACAACGCTTGCAAATAGAAAAATTGTTCACCAGAGAGGTTGTTCTGTTCGTGCAACGTTTTCATAGAAAAATCGCTTGCAACGGTGAGACCCATTTCTAGATAAATGGGTACCTGAACAAACTAAAAATATTGAATTTGGAACAATACCAGTCCACATGACGTCCAAGACCCCCCAATGCATTTCGAAAAAGTTACAGTTTGGTGCTGATATAAGGCTGCCGACGTCATTTTTTAGGTCGAGAAGTACCAACATTTCTTGGCCTGAATTGAAAGAAATGCTCATCAACGATATGCAGCCTCTCCAGGACGAGTGAACATAGTTCATGCCATATTATGTATTCCACAGGAGCACTGTCAGAGCGTTGTCATATCTCGAAGAGGAGAAGAGAACTAGACACCGAGATCGTTGATATTGGTTCATAAAACTTCTTTTGTGCAATTTTCTTAACACACAGTTGTATGCGCAAACCATAGCGATTCCCAAAGTCAATATAACCTATGCCAGTGGTCGAATTCATTCTGGTTTATGAGTCAAAGCCAAAGAAAATTGAACATTTCGAATGCGATCTAACTAGAGAAGCCATGATGACCATTCCAAAGATGTTACTTTCCTCCTATATAGTCGCCGTAATACAGCACATAGTATGTTGTTTTATTCGACATGAGGCCGTGATTTAAACCCTAGCCCAGACATCTGGAACGAAATGAAATACGGAAAAAAGTTCTCAGCGTCTTCCTCCCAGCAGATTTCTGGTAAAAACTCTGAGAGTAAATAAAATTGAAATTAAAAGTTTTTCAAAAATCTGTCATTCGGAGTCGACTTTAATTGTTGCTTACGCCATTCATGTATAAAATTAACGAACACAACATAATTGGTGTGAGAAGCTAGGTTTCAATCCTGACTGAAGAGTTGTAATTTCCAATTATGTATTTATGTATGTATGTATGTATGTATGTTATACGACATGCAGGCGATGTGAGTAGCTAGGTCGTAAACTTGACTGATCGTAATCCTGACATAATGGCGGTAAAACGTCTTTGAAACGAATAAAATAATGCGATGGTAACTCGCACTCACGTATGTATGACAGGACACGCTTTAATTCTGTGTAATTATATTCAAATTTATGTAAAAAACATTTGAACAAAAACAATTGTTAAGTAAAGAGCCGAAACGATTATTTTTAATATTTTTGGACGCAGTGTGCTTGGCATTCATAAAAATTTCGATATTTCAAGGCAAAAATAGTTGGCTTGCTTGTCAAATAAATTTTTAAAATTTTTTTACAAATTCCAAAAAATAAAAAATATGTACATATCTCTGTAGGTACACATATGTTCCTAAATAAGCCTCCTACAAAAAAAAAAAAAAAAAAAAAAAAAATCGGGAAACATATCTCAACTGTCAACAACTATTTGAAATACATTTCATACGCACAAATCATCTTAAATAAATTATGTATGTATGTATGTAAACTATAATTACCTCTTAAAAGAAAAATAATTTAAAAAAGCATTAAAATCTTACGTAGAATTCTTTTGATTTCTAAAATCACGAAAAGATCTTTTCAAAAGTGCATAAAATACCCGTGAAAGCAATGCCATGTAAATTTTTAATCACTTTTAAGTAAGTAAGACATGAACATGTCATCGTGTAATTAATAATGTTACATGGTTATTGTAGTTGTTGTTGTTGTTGTTTTTGTTGTTGTATTATTAGACCATATTTAAATTAATTCACCAGAAATAATCATTTATTGAATGGAAAAAAATAAAATTAAAAATAGAAAATAATTCAAATGTTTTATTAAATAAACGGTCTGAATGGCGCTATTTTGTTCTAATTTTAATTACAAGAAATTTACATTTACAACAACAACAGCAACAACGACAACAATATGTAAGCGTCAGCAAAACTGACATTAGCAGAATGATTAATTTGTTGCAAACTTATCGTAAATCTCTGGCCATTATAGATTCATTAATTAATTTTCTTTTTTTTAATACAAAAAAAAAAAACAAAAACAAAAACAATAAATTAATTTTATAGAATTACACCAGGCATTCAATTCAATATTAAGCTAGGAAAAGTTTAAAAATAATTTTTTTTCTCACACAAAAAAAAAATTTTTAATTTAAAATAAAATTCTATCTGCTGATGCTGGTTTATGAATTTATTTTTTTTACTAAAAATCCAATTGTCTTATCAATAAAGTTTATCAATTACTTGTTTAAAATGTATTGTGTTCGAATCGAAATCAGCATATAGGCCTGCCTTAATTCGCAGCAGTACAGCAGCAATAACATCACACTGAATGAGCATTTAAAAAACTTACGCTACTGTTGGTGATGTCTGTTGTGTTTATTCGTTGCTGCCATAATGTATGACACTGAACCATTTATGTTGATAACAAATCAGTAACAACAACAATAATATCAGTAATAAATATTATTTTTAAATATTATTATTATTAATTATTATAAAATTTAAATTAATTACAAAGTATGTCAGTGTAGTTTTATTGTTTTTTTTTCTTGTTCTTTTACAAGCATGGAAAAACAAAATCACATCATCGATTTCTTTTCATTAAAGGGTGCTGCAAAAAGTGAGTTTTTTTAAGTCTTGAAAAATTATTTTTTTTCATTTGGGTGTATCACTAATCAGGATTTACTATGGACCCCTTCAACTACACTCCTCATATACTATAATGTTCCAATAGCATGGCAATTTCCTACAATTAACTCATCTTCTCCAAACCGAATAGAAAGAAAATAATATTTTTCAGAACCGATTTTTTCAAATTACAAACTTATATGAAAAATACCACTAATCAATAGCCATTAGCAGACCCTTCACTCGCACATATTGTGATGTATTAATTTCCCGCAATAATCATATCACCTCTCAAAATTAAGGGCCATTACTGCAACTTGCCGTTAAAGTTGGGTTTAGTTAAAGGTAACTTTAGCTAAAGTGAACTTTAAAGTCACCTTTAACTTCTTTTCGTTCTTTTGTGGCAGTTCCGGAGCAGTGTCGATAGTTTTAGTTTTTTTTAAAGCAGTGACAACGACGAGCTTTTTCCTTTTTTTCTATATTAGCTCATTTTGTTTATATTTAAAGTTGCCATATAGAAAAGAAAATATAATATGGCAAGTTCAAACATAAACTTAACTTTAAAAGTTAAAGGTCCTCCCTTTAGCTTAAAGCTCACTTCCACCTTATTGTCCACTTATAATAATGATAAAAAAAATTTATCTGCTCGTTAAAATCCTCCCTTTAGTTAACAGAAAGTTATAATAATGGCCTTAAAAGTTGTTAAATCCATTTTTCTGCAATTCTAAAGTCATACGGAAATTTTCGTTGATCCGGTCTTGATGCCTTTATCTCTACTTCCATGTAATATTTCACTATGTCGCCATTTTCTATAGAACCCATACGTACATTGTAGATACATAACTGGTTATTACAACCCTTCAGTTAGGATTATGGACCTAGTTTATCATGTCACTTATGTTGTGTGTGTTAATTTTATACACGAGTGGCGGGATCTACATTTTAAAGTCGATTCCGAACACCAGATTTTTAGAAAAGCTTTTCATGGCAATCTCGCCGAAGAGATATTTTTTTTTGTATTTTCGTTTTGATGTCTGACCTGGGTCTTGAACCGTGGCCTTACGTCTCATAAGCTAACACACTATCTACTAGACTACGGCGACTTTGTAGAATCCGTATTCAATTCAATTCTTTTCAATATTCACCTAGGATTACCACCTAGCTTCTTACACTACTTTTGTTGAGTGTATTAGTTTCATCCATGAAAGACTAGACCCACAGTTTAAAATCGTCGCTGAAAAACATATTTTTGAAACACTTTTTACGGTAATTTTATTTACTCTCAGAACTTTTACCAGAAGATTGCTAAGGAGAAGTCACTGAAAGAAATATTTTTTTTTTTTTATATTTCGTTATGTTCAATATGTCTAAACCAGGATTTGAAACTTGAACGGGCTTTTATTTCATAAGCCAACACACTACCGACTGAACTATGGCGATTTATTCATCAATTGATATTGATATTGATTTTCAATATTTGGATGGCCATAGTAGGCTCTGTTAAACACTTAACAACGTTCGGTTAGTCTTAAAATTGACCGTGAAATTTTTATGGTTTTTGTCTCTGCTATTTCAATTCGAATTTCAAAAACAAGTGTACAATAAAGAAAATGATTCCATGCAAGTATTTTATCCACAGATGGTTACAACAGCCTAGTTATGTATTGGATTACTAGGCAAGAACTTCGAAACATTATATCTCAGCTCTGATATTTCAAAAGAAGAAGAAAAAAACTATTTCTTTCAGTGACACTTTCTCAGCAGTCTTCTAGCGAAAGCTCGACGGTAAACGTATTGCCATCAATAGGTTGTCAAATTTAAAGTTCGAGGAACCACAAAAACGCTTCACAACATGTGTGATGTGAGAAGCTATCAAAATATCACTATAAGCCATAGAGTTCCCAAGGGACTATCTTTTTCTCCTGAACTGAGGAAGACAATCTGCTTAAATTAAAGAAAGAGTATCGCAGTGATTATGCTCAAGATATTTAATTTAACATTTTTAAACACCAAAAAAAAAAAAATAAAGATACTGTTTGATACTACGATAATGCTTTCTGAAGGCTGCACAAAGTTTGAGAAGCAAATATCATCACAGAACAGATAAAGTTACGTATATTAAGTGGAAGATTAAAATGAGTGCTACTGTATAATTATGCTGCATGGACCCAAGCTAAACTCACTTTCAGGATATTTTTTCCATTCCATATTAATCTTATTCAGTTGCCTGTTTCATTAAGCAAAATTTTTCCAGCTTAGCAGGTAGCTGAGCTATAGTATAGAGTTCTAGAATAACAGGGTTGCCAATTACGTTGCCTAGAAATAACCATCTCTGAGAATTGAATTGAATTGAATTGAATAAGGTGGTAAGAGCAGGCATTTTCCTCCTTTTTAAAACTCCATAACAATATGAGTGTTCATATCACAATTAATTCCCCTACTATTGAGAAACCCTGTTTTGACCATTGCATTTGCAAATAATTTTCACTTTTCATTTTCAAATCAGTCATCAGTCATGTTGTGTCTGCATTTAAAAGTGTTTGTATTTGTATTTGTATTCATTTCATGTTAGATTCTTAAGTTCAGGCACTTTAAAGGTTTCACTCTTAATTTTTTTTTTCTTTATTATTTGCGTTTTCTAATGCTCCACATCATTGTCTATTGGCATGAAAACAATGAAACAGAAATTATTTTATAAATGAGTTGATTATTTCAGTGAAAAAAACAATAAACAAAAAAACAAAAACAAAAACCATAATAAATAAAATATGATTTAATGATGAATGATTTATTATTTTCACTGATAAAGAGCAATATTTTGTGAAAGCAACAGAAATGAATTTTCCTGATATTACACAGTTCCTGTAATTTTTCAACTGATATTTGTATGTATGTATATGGAATGTAATATGATAACATACGAATATAAATATTTATTTCATAAAAAAAAATTAAGTGACAGCTGCCACTAAGAAAGAAAAAAAAAATATGGAAACAAAATTTATGATTAATTTAAACAGTAATTAACATTAATTTTGAAATATTTTCATTGCATCGTATATAATAATTTTTATATAATTTCAAACATTACTTCTGCATCACCCTATTAAAAATACAAATAAAGCATGTGGTTTTATGAAAACTGTTTTTTATGGCCAATTTGTTGTGTGGCATCGAGTTTAAGTCCATATTAAGCATCATATTTGTCAACAAGTGTCCTATTTTTAATGCTCAATATAAATCGATTTTTTTCTTCTTCTTCTTCTTCTATTTAGGAAAAAGTGAAAGGATATACGTAAACATCAAAACTCTTTTCATTTCTCTTTCCAATTTTTCTTTTCATGTTGTATGCCTGTATACCGAATATTTGTTGATTAAATTGCACAAAAAAAATTTTTTTTTTAATTTTTGCTTATTTTCTCATGAATGAAATAAAAATTTTAAATATTTTACCATTTAAACGTACGGCCACTAAGGATAGTAAAACTAGATTTGGTTAGTGCTGCTATTTGTATACATTTTGTTAAAATTTTCTTAAATGTGTCTCCGCTTACACTTTAATGGTTCAAAACAGTAGAAAAAGTCACAAGTGTTAGGTTAACTCTTTACTTCCACCCCTAAAAGCTTCGTATACCAACACACAATAGGCAACAGAAAGTGTTAGTCGCCATCTTGTTTAACTCCATCCTCTGATTACGAGTTTACTTGCTGTTCCTAAGACATATTTCCACTATTATTCTCTCAAGCGGCTCAAATGATCGTTTGCTATCGAAGATCTCAGCCAAATACTTCAGTTTTTAGACTCGCTCACGATGATCATGGACCATACATACATACTTGGTCACTACAACCCCTTAGTCAGGATTACGACCTAGCTTATCACGCCACTTATGTTGTGTTTGTTAATTTTAAACATAAGCGGCGGAACCTACAGTTTAAAGTCGACTACGAACGATCGATTTTCGAGAAATTTTTTCATGGCAATTTTATTTAACTCTCAGAATTTTTGCCAGAAGTCTGCTAAGGGGAAGTTGCCGGAGAAATATTTTTTCATATTTTGTTTTGATGTCTGACCTGAGGTTTGAACCGTGGCTTTACGTCTAATAAGCCACTGTACTACCTACTAGACTACGGCAACTTCAATTGCAGTCTTTAAGTGCGCTAAATATGCCAATCATGGTGCCATTCACCTCACATAAAGTACTGGTTGTTTGCTAGGTCAGGGTGGCCCCAGAACTTGTGCTATAATGAGGCGCAAATTTAGCAACTTTATGACACATAATCAGCTTAGACCAGCATTCAAACACACCATATGCCTACTATAGTTGGGGTGATGAATTGTGATCATTGCAACTGTTTGCATTGCTCTTTAGAAGAAAGTGGACCCCACCGTCAATGTTTTTGTTAAGAAAAATTGTTTCCTAGGAAAATCTCTTCTTTACACGTTTTCTTCTTCTGAGTTCTAAGTAAGTAACATCAACTCTTACTACGACTTACTTACTTACCACTAAACTTTAGTTAGGATCACCACCTAGCTTATCACACAACCCATATTGTGTGTGTTAATTTTGTCCATGAGTAGCGAGACCTACAGTTTAAAGTCGACACCGAATAGTAGATTTTTTGAGAAGCCATGAAACAATTTTATTTACTCACAGAGTTTTTGGCAGAAATATGCTGAGAGGAAGCCGCTATATGTTATAATATTTTGTCTTATTCTAGATGTCTGATCCACGGATTGAACAATGGACTCTCGTCTAATAAGCGAACACGCTACCGAGACTACGATGACTACCTCATCACTATGAGTTATTTCACACAAATTCTTCTTCAAAGCCACACAAAAGGCATGCGAATCTTCAACAAATTTTAAAAGAATTTCTTGTCCCAGCCGGTAAATTTAGAATTTTCTTTATAAGTTTACAGTTTTCTTAAGTGGGCCATGTGTCTCATAAAAATACAAAATTTAATACAAAATTTCGGTCTTGTATCAGGAAATATTTATTTCGTTGAATAAACCTCTTTAAAAAGGAAAAATGTTAATTCGACCGCGTAGGGTATTTTAAATTCATTCAAGCAATAATCTTTGTGGTCATTTTTAATTTATTTCTTTTCCCAATTTTTTTTTTTTTTTTTTGTTTTTGTTTGCCTTTGTTTTCTCCTTCATTAAACACAAATTTATGCCCCTGCCAACACTTGTTTTACCATATGTTTTTGAACGCTTTCTTATGCCCTAAACTTTATGCTGAAAACGAAAGTATTTTTTAGGTTTTTTTTCTTTTTGTTGATTTTTTTCTTTTCTTAAAAGATGAAAACAATTTAAAATTATGAATTTATGGCCAATAGATTTTTGTCTATTATAACCATGGCTAAAACAATGTATTTTTTTAAACAAGATGCCAATATTTATACAAGAGACAACAACAGCAATATGAAAATAGCCATTGGCAACATGATTTTTTTCTTCTTTTCTTCTTCTTTAAATATATACATCATCATATCAAGAAAATTTAAATCAACAACAACAACAACAAACAATATTTCCTTGTTTTTATGAAATATTTTTAAAACTTCTGTTTTATTTACAAATAAAACATTAAGTTATTGAAAATGAAATTTCTTAGAATTTTTGCATAAAATGGTAAAAATTTATTGGCATCTAAAAATTTATTAAAATTTTAAAAAAAAAAAAAAAAAAATTTCTAAAATAAAAGCTTCAGCCTTAGAAGATTATAATTTGAATAAAATGTCTTTCATGTTCGTTCATGTTCGACTTTTTTTTACTTTTCTGACAGATTTTTCTTAAAATTTACTCTTCAAAAGTTGTCAGTTCAAGTAAAAATTGTAAATTTATGAAAATTGCCAAAATTGCCCTGGAAAAATATTGCTTTAACCATTTTAAGAAATTTAAAAAAAATCAGTATCCCCTGACTCTATACAAGAGACCAATAACCCAATAAATATTCATGTCAGTCATTGAACTGATAATATCGGCACTGTAAGAGAAGGTATTCCAAAAAAGTTAAAGTTTTCCAATTAAGCAGTGTTCTGTACTATTAGGCCTATGGTCACTTACCTCATGCTAAACTTTATGAGAGAGTCTGGCTCTCAAGCCCTACCAACAGTCGTCAACAATATCGATAATCCATGACTTTCAAAGAAACTGGACTGCTTTATTGAAAATTATCTCACACGAAAGTGATTTTTTCTTTGAATAGCTTTAAAAACAAAAATAATCATCATTCCATTAACGGACGTGGGTCACCAGAGGCCAACTGTTATAGGATTTCTAAGTTTAAGAAAATTTTTACTGCGTATATATTCACATCGCACTAGATGTGCCTGGTCTCTCAGCAAATTCAACTTGTAAAGATATAATTGGCACTCATGTAAAGATATAATCGTGCCAAGGAACCCATATGTAGATAATCGTCAAATGTCACGCTACTTCCTCTAGAGACACACAACATTCCTGGATAAACTTAGATGAGGTGAGAGCACTCTTTAGGGATCTAATGGCCGTTTTACTTTCGGTAACTATGCGGATGTTGCCGTGTCTAGTAGGTAGTGTGTTGGCTTATAAAACGCAAGACCATGGCAGTTAGCAGTCTTCTGGTAAAAACTCTGAGAGGAAATAAAATTACCGTAAAAAGTTTCTCAAAAATATGACATTTGGACTCAACTACAGCCATCTCAACAACTCAGCCATCTTGAACAAAACTTCCGCTCAGTAGTGTTATGGCAAAAACTGTGTGGGTAAATAAATTCCCATAAAAAGTTTATTAAAAATCTGTCGTTTACACTGCAGTTTCCGTCACTCTTGTGTAAAATTGACACTCAAAGTGTATCGCATGAGAAGCTGAGTCATAAATCTAAGGGATTGGAATGACTAAATAAGTGAGTAGGTAAGTTAATACGCGTCTATGACCATACGATATTCTGATAGCGGGTTCACACAGCACCAATATTTATTTCCACCATTTCACCATGAATATTACTACAAAAGTAAACTGAAAATAATTCAAATCTGACTCTGTTGCTTTCAGGGACTTATTATTCAAGGAATACTTGCAGGACATCCTTTCGGAAGTGGGAACTATTATTGCAAAAGAGTATATTCAATGTCTTCGTTGTCACACCAGGATTAAAAGTGGTTATTATATAGTATCATCGATATTTATAGTCAACTGTATCCGATATTTTGTCATGACCAAAGCTTTTATACTTAAATGGCCTTGTGGCTCTCTGTCTCATTGCCGCAGCCAGTTGTTTTGATGACATCTCTGGCGGTAACAAGTTAAGGATAGTAAACTATGCCCTAGAAGATGTAGTTCTCCTGCTGTTACGATCGCTACTTTCCTCATAATATGCTCAAAGCTATGGTTGAGTAATCAAATAAAAAATATTGCAACAATCGAGCGTTGAAAAGTGTACCGCTATATGTAAAGAAACCTTGCCATGCATCAATTGCTCCTCTTCTTTCCACCAATTGCTTATGATATAGATTCTAGAGAATTGTGGAAATTTTTGTAAGGACTGTTCCACATAATTTTGAAACAATTTAGGTGTCTATTTGCCAGATTTAAAGACATTTTGAAAGGCTGAGCCACAACTAAGCTGAAATGTTATCAAAAATTCTTCAGGTATGTACATTGTGTCTGAAATTATTGACACAAAATATTTCCTGGCAAAATATGTTTACAACTTGACTTTTAAAAACTCTAACTGGCAATAAATTAAATTAGTATTACCATAGCCATTAACCGTGTCAACTGTTTAATTAAAAGTTTTAATCAAAACAATTAAAATCCCACAACACCAAGCGATGTGAATTAACAAGAAATTCATTATAAATCATCTCGACTCTCTCTCTCTCTCTCTCTCTCTCTCTCTGGTAATTGTTAATCAATTATTTTTATTTTTTGTTATTGTTTTTTCTACATTCTGTTCTCGTAATTAATTGGCAAAGAAAAATGTACGATAAAAACTATTACAACAACGACAACAACAAGGGGACAAAACTAAAACGTTTATTTTAATTAAAAACTTGAAACCCCCAAACAACAGTGTTAAAGACAAATTGTTGCAATTTCCAATCTACCGCATAAAAACAAACAAACAAAAACAACAACAAAACACATTCAGTTACCTGTGGCTGGTTTATCTAAGCCAAACAGTTTACAGTTGGACATATAAACGGCAATGGCTACCAATAACCAGCAACCAGCAGCCAATAGCAGCCACCAGCAACAACGAGAATGATTAAGAAAATCTTTAAACACCTGAGCATCAATGAATGTATGTATGAATAAATGAATGAATTTATTTAACCATGAGTAAATAATTCAGTTTTTTTTATTTTCTTCTTTAATTTTTACATACGAAACGTAATCAATGAATCAATAAATGAATGAATGAATGAACGAAAAAATATTGTTTATGAATAAATCATTAACTGTGAACTGCTTTAACTTTGCTTTACAAAAAAACTATAAACTGCTGCAATAAATTTGTATTTTTTTATTAAAAACTTGTATGGAGAATATAAATTAATAATAAATTACGTATCGTACTACGTAAGCACGTAAAAAAAACATTTACAAACACTACATAATGGTGAGATTTAGTTCGAAAGAAACAAGCGAACTATTTTCCCACATGTGGGCAATTTAATGGAGGTACATCACTGAAATTCAAAACAAGTCAAACGAGTAGCCATTTTAAGATATCACAAGTAGCATGCCTATGATAACAAAATTAATCAAAAAGAAATCTTATCTTTGATTGTGCTCCCTTACAAAAGAAATAAGTGGCTCCCTTTATCACAGTAATAAAATTTCCTGCGATTATTTATTTCAAGAAAATACCACATGCAGTCCTTGGTTTGTTCTTTTAAATGAACAGAGTCATAGAAGCCTACTTTAGGAAAGTTCTAAAATAAACATGATTTACGTTATGGTCAATATTTTGCAAATGGTTTGTGTCTTTAATAACTTATATTTGAAGCAGAGATCAGCAATGAATCACTTTTCCGCTACTCATAAGTACTCATGAAATTTTGAGTATGAGTGAGTCAACAGTATTGAAATTTAACTATTCCGATTCATTTATACTCACTACCACATTGATTTATAAGTACAGGTTGCAATGAGTATGAGTACAACATTCACATCGAACTCATAACATTCGAAATATGTTTGCTTCATACGCTTGCCTACTCATTCAGATTCATAAATTTAGAAAAATACTTATAAGACTTATAAATAATTCGTGTGATTCGAGGCATTCATTGAAATTTACCGTCTTATTTATTGTTGCATTTACAACAAAAGAAAAACGACACACAAGCAAAAATACAGAGCAGCAAACAGAGCAAATACACAAAACCTTCTAATGAGTCGTGTAGTGTTCGTACGGGATTCATACTTATTTTGTGATTCTTGTAGATTAGAAATCAAAAACATCATGCATAGTGCTAAGTTTAAGTATGATGAGTACATCAAACTTTGAATATAAGTAGTATGAGTATGATATTGAAATAAGTATGAATGCGTATAAGTATCCGAAATTATGAGTATGATTTGAATCTACTCATCCTTTTGAATACTCATTGCTGATCTCTGGTCCCTACCCAGAGTGTCACGAAACAGTGTCTATTGCCAAACAACTAGAACTGGTTACTGGTGAACTTTTATTATACTTCTCGGGTGACTCTATAAAGTCCCTATAGAGAGTGTAGAGATTGTAGGTGCAGTACCTAGGAATTCCACCATTAATCCACCATTTCCGTTCAGAAAACATCCTTTACATCTCCCGTCTAACATCGCATTTGGTTTCAAAATTTTTGCTTTCCTTTATTTTACACTTATTAGCCCAATTTCTCCAGTTAAACAATGGCAGGCCGTTGGATAGACGATAGGATTCATAACTGTCGCGGCCTAACAATATTGTTCTTAGAGAACATGTATTGACTTCAGTTTTGAAGAACTTTTACTGCTTGAGTCCAACTTTTCATCAACTCACTTATATTCCTTGTAGTAATCTACGAGGTGCTTTGAACGAGTCATTTGCCCTAAATACTCATTCCATAGTTTCCATTCCAGAACCGGAACATAGGGTTATAACGGAATCTACCAGAGTAAAACAATAACTAATTAGAAAGCAGTGGTGGAATGGTTTTACTTCACCCGCCTTATAGTCCAGGTATTTCGTTTTACAATAAAAGAACAAGATTCTTGACATTCACAATTCAAAGACTAACAAACGAACAACACTAGCAAATCGTGAAATTTTATTATAATAATTCATACTATTTCAGAAATATGTGTTCCATTGTACTCGTCGTAGTCTAGTAGGTAGTATGCTACCTTATTATACGTGAGGACATAGGTCAAACCCCAGGCCAGACATTTCAAATGAAACGAAATATTGAATAATATTGGCAAAAATTCGGAGAGTAAAGAAATCGATTGGAGTCGAATTAAAACCGTAGGTCGCATCACTCATGGGTAAAATTAACACAAACAACATGGGTGGTATTAGAAACTAGGTCGTAATCATGACTCTTGGATGTAATGACTAATTAAGTAAGAAGAATTATCTTCAGTGGTAAAGCAAGATTTTTAATCAATGGGTGCGACAACAAACTGAATTCCGAAAACCAGCCAGCCGGCATACTATCAAGATCAAACGACTTAACCCCTCCAGCCTATACTTTTGGGGAATACTTGGCATCATGTCAGTCATAATTCCAGCCATGGAAAGTAATACTAACGATGCTATTGATAAGATAGTTGCCGAAATGCTAGAAAATTATTTCAAAACTAAAACTCAAAAACTTTGGCGTAATCGCGGCAACATTTACGGGTAATACTCTTTAAAAAATAAATGGCAGGCGTTCTTCATTTCGTTATGTCTGAACCGGCTTAATGCGGCTCTTCAACGTGTTTCTTCAAAGGAAAGAAAAGTTATTGCTTTCCGCAAATCATCGTGCCGCGGTACAAAATTAGCCGTTCTTAACGCAATGAAAAATGTTATGTTCTTTGTTCAATGATTTTATGCATACTGAATATGTTTGACAGATGTTATCGCTTTCATAAATATAAATTCAAACTCATTTATAATAAATATTTGTATTTTATCGCTCACTTCATACCGGTACACCTGTTAGAAATATGGGAAAAGGTTATTGGCACTGAGGACCAATATTTTAAATAAATTTTAATTTCTTCAGTTTAATTTTATCATAGCAATGTTCCACTTGCATTCAACAAATTTTGTTAACTACATAGGTGATTGGTTTTAGAATGACAGGGTTGCCAAAATACCAAAACATAATATTCTGTATTAAAAGGTATTGGGTATTGAGTAAGTTCGCTCATAGAGCTAGAGTTGCCTGACTTTTCTATGATTTTCATTGGTAAAGTTAATTGTTTGGCTGGTCTGACGGCAACTGAGTTGCCGGCTGGATTATTTTAAGGAGGAATGAAGTTTTTTTTAGTTTTTTTTTTTAATTTAAAAGTATTGATGAAAATTCTTTCTACCACCTGGCTTTGAAACCCCATTCCTCGTGTTGTAATTCCGCCTGAATTTTGAAAAACTTCAGCATGTTTATGTTTAACATCCAGGACTTAAAATGGCGTAGAGCTTTCAAATATTAATTTACAAGGCTACAGCATGATAGCATGACAGGCAGATGTGCAAAAAAAATTATCACAAAACATATTTAAAACGATTACTCGTGGGTAAATGCACCGACACTGATGTCCGATTGATGGCTAGTTGGGTGTCTAATGGCTTCCATCCTGTTGCATGACCAACTAAGACAAAAAACGAAATAAAATTGTGCCTCTTTTTTTGTCATATCGATTACATATTCAATTATTTGAATTTTTCCAATACATTGATTGGCTTTCTAATGAAATTTAATATAATTTTCTATTAAAATATTGCTAAAAACTGTTGGAGAGAAAAAATGATTGCTTTATTCATTTTACGAAAGAGTAGAAAAAACAATAAAAAGAAAAACATGATTTTTATCAAATTAATGGTTTGACATGCATTACAACACTACACTATCAATTTATCATAAACAGACGATAATGCTGGGCAATTTAGTGACAGTGATACCGCATAGTGGCAAAACCAAAGATACTGCCACTGCCCTGTTGTAGTAGTGAATACTCGTATATCATTAACAACATTTTCATAAAATTTTCATTAAATAAGCTACTGCAATAAACAGAGGCTACAAAATATAACAACACAGAACGATTATTTAACGTCATAATACTCTTACAACCAGCTTTACTCTTTAAGGCAATTATAACCGGTGGCTCAACAGTAATGTCATAATGTGAATGGATGGCATTTTGTTGAAAGAATAAGTGGGCATTGTTTTAAGGAAAATTAAAGTGGAGCTATGTACATATGTATCCAAATCGATTCCAATGTAGAAACTGTTATCGGTATTGCGTGCTGATGCTTGCTTTAACTTGATTTAATTCCTTTCGAAACGCTGTTAACAAAACATCGACTTCAATTTCATGACAATACACTTCCATTTACAAATGCCAAATCAAGCAGTCATTTCGTGGGTAGAAATACACTACCTTTTAGTGCTTAAACGAACCTGAATTTGAAATTCATTAACGTGTAGAAAACATATTTGAAGATACTGCTCCGTGCACAATACTTCTCTAAAACAGCTTCAAAACCATTATCTTCCCCAAATCCATTACTTTCTCAAACATTCTCAACACTGTTACTTACTTAATTAGTTAAGACAACACTTTAGCCAGGATTACAACCTGTTTCTCACAACATCCTATGTTGTAAGTGTTAATTTGATCCGATGAATGGCGAGATCAACAATTGAAAGTTGACTTCAACCAACCGACGTTTGAGAAACTTAACGTGACCAGAATTTTTATCAGAAGACTGCTGATAGAGGTAGTCGCAGAAAGAATATTTTTTCGTATTTCGTTTAGTTCGAGATGTTTGGATTAGAGCCCCAGCCTCGCATCTAGTATGCTAACAAACGACCTACTAGTCTACAGAGGCTTTAGCACTGTTTTGTCCCTAAGTTCATTACACTTTTCATCTGGTTAAGGCATTCCTTTCCAATACTTTTCTAAACATTATCAGAGCAATTCGATATCACATGCATACATACATAATTGTGTTGTGTGTGTTAATTTCATACATGAGTGGAGGGACCTACCATTTCAAATCGACTCCGAACGACAGATTTTTTGAGAAACTTTACATCTTAGATTTTTTGCCAGAAATCTGCTCAATTCGATATCACGGTAAAAAAATATTCTGAAGTCATTGAAGCATAGGCTTTCGACTACGTCTTACTGCTACATTGCAAATAGTGAGGGCGGGGTTCATAACTGTGCTTTCAAGGGCTTTGTGATGACTTCACTGTTCTTATCTTTTTTTGGTATTTTAACCACTGTATTAATTTGAATGAATACATCATATGTACAAACGTATTAAGAAGTTAACCTAGTTCGATATTCCAAAATCTGAAATCCATTAACTTTCACAAAATATGCTTCAGAACAAATCATCATGCCAATGTTTCTGGGCTCTACCTTTTTTTCAATACATTATATAACACATAAAGACCCAATTTACTTGGCTCTGTCACATCCGTCACAAATTTTTATATTGAATGGAAACAAGTAAAGATACATAAAGACCCAATTTACTTGGCTCTGTCACATCCGTCACAAATTTTTATATTGAATGGAAACAAGTAAAGATACATAAAGACACAATTTACTTGGCTCTGTCACACCCGTTACAATTTTTTTTTAATATTGAATGGAAACAAGTAAAGATACATAAAGACACAATTTACTTGGCTCTGTCACATCCGTCACAAATTTTTATATTGAATGGAAACAGGTAAAGATACATAAAGACACAATTTACTTGGCTCTGTCACACCCGTTACAATTTTTTTTTTAATATTGAATGGAAACAAGTAAAGATACATAAAGACACAATTTACTTGACTCTGTCACACCCGTTACAATTTTTATATTGAATGGAAACAAGTAAAGATACATAAAGACACAATTTACTTGGCTCTGTCACACCCGTTACAATTTTTTTTTTTTACTTAAAGATACATAAAGATCTAATCCACTTGGCTGTGTCACACCCGTTACACTATTTTTTTTTAATGAAATTTAAAAAATTGGTAATAAACAATTCCATAAAAAGTAATTTTATGAATGAACTTTCGATATGATTCCAACTGTCTGTGTAACGAGGTAAGTATTAAAAAGTTAACATTGTTCGACTTTCAGAAATCTGAAATCAATCAGTTTTCACTAAAATTGCTTCACTAAACATAATCATGCCTTAGTTTCTGGAAGCTCTCTTAGCCCAAGACGATACAAAATTCAAAACTCAACGAGATTTGAAATTCTTTTTTCCCCCACTATACCATTACTTTTGCTACACCCCGTATAGGCAATTGAGCTGTTGTGATGATGTTGATGTACAACGATTATCAGAAAAGCGAAAAAGTAGGCGTATATGCAATCAATATATCAGCTGTACGAACTGGTAGTCAGTCATTTAAGCAGTCAATAACGCCTATAACAGGCAATCAAACGTTTTGTAATTATTTTATGATTTTTACTGTTCATTTATTAAATTGTTACAAGATCTTTTAGACAGAAAACAATATTAAAAAGCAAAATGAAAAATAAAAAATTAAAATAAACGGTCACTGTGCTGCTATTGCTACTAACAGCAACGACACCAGTAGCTAGTGTTGTTGCTGTTGCTGTTGCTATTACTGTTGCTGTACAAATATGGTCTTAATTTAAGCGCCAGTCTAGGCAAACCAAACAACCAGCAGTATAGCCCAGCCATAAATAGACTCCCGTTGAATTTATTTATGATACTTTACATACATTTTTACGTATTTATTATGTACGTGCATACCGTATGAATATTTATTCAAAGCGAATACTTATAGTAGTTGTTGTAATAGATTATGCAAATCATATTAAAGCGGTTTAGATTGTAATATTCATGATAAAAGATTTTCAATCTTTCTTTTTTCCACTTCGTTCGTTCATTTTTTTTTTGTTTTTGTTTTTGTTTTTGTACCTGTTTTTCATTAAAACTTAAATGAAACAAAATAACAGTCTTTTAGCATTTAGTGATCGTTAAGTACCCTGCTTGATTTTACATGCCGGTTTCGACAGTTCAACTGACAGCAACATCAATATTCGTTACAAATCATGCGATTACAATAGCAAAAACATTAATAAATAATTCAAACGAGCAACCGTATACAGGGAGATCAATATTATATTCAAAATATGTCAATTGCTGGCTTATTAAGGTGCTAGAAATTCAATGATAAAATTGAATTCACCACTCTATAAGCCCTGGTAATATGAACACCGGAATAAAAATAATAAACAGGAAGTTTCTTATTGTTTTAAGCCAGGATTTAAAATTAGCTTATGATTTTCAATGCTGAATCTTTTGTTGAAATCAATCAATATGACTCAATCATTCATTTTGTATTGTTTTTATTATTTGCTTTTATAAATACAGTGGTGAGCAAAAGTGTAGACCTTGATGCTTAATTATTAAGCTTAAGTAGTTATTACAACCCTTTAAACAGCATTACATACATCATACTATAATAATTAATTGGCCATTACAACCCTTCAGTCAGGATTTCAGCCTAGCTTCTCACAGCACTTATGTTGTGTGTGTTAATTTTATACATGATAGGCGGGACCTACAGTTTAAAGTCGCTCCGAACGACAGATTTTTTTTTTGAGAAACTTTTCATTGCAATTTCATTTACCCTCAGAGTTTTTACCAGAAATTTACTGAGAGGAAATCGCCGAAGAAATATTTTTTCATATTTCGTTTTTGATGTCTGACCGGGGATTCGAACCTTGGCCTTTCGTCTAATAAGCCAACAAACTACCTACTAGACTACGGCGACTACTCGTTGTTATATTTACGATGAATAAATTTTGCATGCAACTGTTACAGTGTTTTTTTGTATAATATAATTTTGTCACACCCGTTACAATTTTCATATTGAATGAAAACAAGTAAAGATGCGTGAAGACACAACTTACTTGGCTCTGTACAACCGTTACATTTTTTTTTTACTATTGAATGGAAACAAGTAAATTCACTTGGCTCTGTCACACCCGTTACAATTTTTTTTTTGCATGGAAACAAAAATATTCACTTGGCTCTGTCACAGCCGTTACAATTTTTTATATTGAATGGAAACAAGTAAAGATACATAAAGACTTAATTTACTTGACTCTGTCACACCCGTTACAATTTTTTTTATATTGAATGGAAACAAGTAAAGTTACATGAAGACCCGATGTACTTGGGTCTGTCACACCCGTTGCATTTTATATTTATTTTTTTCAAAAAATTTCCATAAGAAGTAATCTTATGAAGGAGCTTTCGATATGATTCCAACCATCTATGTAACTGATAATGCCAACAAAAATTTTTTCATAAGCACCAGCAAAGGCAAGTAGCAACTAAAACGGCTTTAAATATACTGGCCAACAAACATACATATATCGTCGATTGGCGATTGTCTAACTGAAAATGAATGAAAATCTGATAAAAAAAAAATTTATTTTCCTTAGATATGCACGAACGTGTATGTACGGAAAGCATAAAGTTGTATAAAGTGTCATATTTAGCTTGAGGCCGAATTAACCGAACTGACTTATTTTATGTGTGTGTGTGTGTACGAATATTTTGCTAAAATATTTACTCGTAATACTGAATGTAACTACTACTACTATCATAGAAATATGAAAATATTTCTCTTTTAAACATACATAATGGTTCCAAGAATATTTATGTACTAACAGCCATTGTAGATATGGTTAAACGCTTGTCAATAAATGAACGCTGTGGGAATTTTATTGAGTAGACTAAGCAAATTAAACGCTATTGAATTTAATATTCAACTATTTATACGAAGGTGGATTAATAAGTCCGTGATTTTTTGAATGAAACATAGATTCGAACATTTATTCCCTTCAAAATATTAGATTTGCCGATATCATTAAAAAAAGATTTGTTTGTGTAATATTTTAACCATACATACATACATATATACATACATACATATATACATACATACATGTCTACATACATACATGTCTACATACATACATACATATCTACATACATACATACATATCTACATACATACATACATATCTACATACATACATACAAATAACAGCTATAAAGGCGGAGGAGCAAAGGACTTCCATGCACAAATGGCAGTCACGATGGGAGAACAGTGTAAAGAAGAGATGGACATTTCGCCTTGTCCCTGCTATAACCCCTTGGATGGAGAACAATCATTGCGAACTGAACTATTACGTGCCCCAGTTTCTAACTGGTGATGGATGCTTCGGGAAGTATCTGCACAGATTTGGACATGATATTTCCCCTATTTGTCCAAACTCTGTAGGTGAGGAGGAGGATGCGGAGCATATTCTAACATGCTGGCCCAGATTTAGATGGCCCGCTGAAACGAGTTTTGTAC